>JARHVA010006549.1:0-280000 GCA_037957365.1 Torreya grandis | reverse complement strand
GTTCTACTTGTATATAAATAACTTGGGGAAGGGGTCACCTCATCCTCCAAGTTTAGAACACTTTTATTACATTTCAATAGACTATATGATAAGTCTTAGTTACATGTCAATAACTTATAGATATCTCATTCATGAAATGTGTGCAGTTGACAAAAAAGATTTAGTTGATTAAAATAAACACACCACTAGGACTTAAATATTCATTTATAACCACTACATGCAAAATTGTACAAAAATAGCCTTCAAGCTAAATCAGCTCTTGCTTAATGTTTCTCAAAATTATCATTAGAGATATAGTTGTGATTGTGCTTGATGATCAATAACTGGAGCTATACTTGGTGATGTAATCATTGATTGAGCTAAAGTATGAGGTGACACATATGTGGCTATTGTTATTGGCACTATAGGTGGATTATATGGAGTAGAATTGGTAGGTGGAATTTGTGATGCCTTCTTCTTATCATCCAATTATTGGTATGCTTATATGCCTTAGTGTGGTCTACACAAATTAGGTTCATGTCTAGAAGATGTGGCCTAGTCACCCTACCTATCTATTCCATCAATCTAGTGTGTTTTATCTTGGTGGCTCTAAAACCAACCCAGAATACTTCTACCTCAATTGATTGTTCTTGGCTATGATCAATTTAGCTTGAATGTTATCCAATCTTAGACCTTATAAACTCTATTTTAAGCCCTTAGAGGATTACTAAATCATCTAATCAAATGTAGTTTGAGTCACCAACTTCCCTCTATTATCCCAAATTATTTTCAATTAAAGCTCAGTCAAAATTTGATCAACATGCTTCTCTTATTTGGATAATTTTTTTACTATGATACCCAATCCCAGGACTCCTGTATTCTTATTAAATCTAAATTCAAAGAATTTGATGCCTCTAGAGGGGTCATCAAGACTAGGTGGCTAAATGACTTATTTGGGGTGTATAACACTAAGAAATTCATCTTATTATCATCCTCTCTAAGAATCATGAATAATATAGTTATATAATTTACATGGGGAGCTAAATTAACTCTCAAAGAATGATTTGAATCTAAAATTTCATACAACCTAGGTGTTGCATTCTGTACATCTTGTTCAATGCCTTGGGGGAATTGAATTACCTGTAGTTACTCTCTGAGAGTTTCTAACTCATATTTGAGCTCTTGTATAGCCATTTCCATTCCCTCATGTATGTCTAGGATTACCTTATTATGGGTATCCATATAGGAATTAAGGTCATGTATGTATGGGGATTGACCCTTTTGCTTATTTTATATCTTCAAAAGGGAATACACCATTTCCATTTCATTTGTTGGAACACAACTATATACTGAGAGGGGGTGAATCAATATATTTATTAACTTAGTATTTTTTTGTACCTTTTAGAACATATTAAAAATCATATGTAGATTAAAAAAAATGTGCAGAGGTCACACACATAAATTCACATGACACCATATGTATACATAGAAAACTCAATATGGTAAAAACCATGGTGAGAATAACTACTAGAATATACTATTCTAATTTATCCTCATAGTCAAAACCTCACTAGTTACATATGTAAGGGCATCGACCCTAAGGATACACCAATCCCCTGATTTAAGAGCATCAAATCTAAGGAAGCCTTAATGAGAACCAACTCAGCTTATCTGATGGCACTTACATATCAGATTCTAATATGGAGCTACAACTCCAAATTATAATATATATTCATAAATAAATCCAATTATTTATTCTTTGTTACAGGTTTGGTCTATAACCACTCATGATTTACACTTCATCTCTCTTCTCTTCTCTACCCCTCTATCTTTGTGTCTCTATATATCTATATTTGACACACTTCATTAATCTCTTTCTCTCTACCTCTCTCTCTTTTTTTGACTCTATTCAATAGTAATAAAAATAGATCTAACAACTTATGCCTATATCCTAAATGACATATATATAATCATTTGATCTAAGTCTTCATATATTCTTCATGTTCACACTAGTTTTCTAACACATCAAACTCTTTTCTGGACTCATTTCATATTTCTTGAACTACAATATTTATGCATCTTGATATCATGCTCCACCACTATGATTCTTGGTCTCATTACTACTTATAGCATTTACTAGACTCTAGTTTTGATACACATGCATAATTAAATATTTGATCGATTAAATAAATCAATCTCATTATCTGTATCATAATATATGACTTACCTACATGTACCTACATGTTCTTGTGCTTGACCATTAACATGATCATATCTTTAAATATTGATAATCAATCTTAAGTTTAGCACCATGATCTAATGGTCTTCATTTAATTTACTCAAATTTAAAATGCATCCATTCAATCAATATCTGATAGGCTTATGCACTCCATTCAATATTTATATGCTTATGAAATTTAACTATTCAACTTTAAAATGCATATGTTGATCTTCCTAATTTGATCTCCCATGTGCTATTAGATCTTCATAGTTGCTCAAATGTTCTCTCTATCTATGGTTAAACATTGACCACTTATCCTCATCTCATTACATCCTCAGTCTTTGGAATGAATACACTCCATTGATCTCATCAAACTAGCTCAACCTTTAACTCACCTCTGTGTCGATAAACATCAACCAATTTATCCCATTAAGTCCACTTTCTTCATTGGATCTTTATTGCATGATCACCCACTCACCATTAGATCTTCTGACAAACTTGATCTTTATCTCTACTTAGCTCTCAAGAAAGTGACACTTGAAATTAGTGCATGCCTTCTACACATTGCTATTAGTTCCTACTATTGAGACACTTGGAATCCTTGCATTGATCATTGACTAATTGACTTTAAACTACTCCATAGATTTACTAGGTATTCTCTATGATTTTGACACTTGTCACTAGCACATTTATTTAGAGGTGTCATTGATAAATTGAATTTCTTACACTTTATTAGATCTCTAACATATGATTAAATTCTAACCATTAATATTATAACTATCTTGATCTTTACCTTGTACATATTTGACTAAGTATGGGGACCATCTCAATTATGCTTGGAAGGCTAACTTTGCACCTTCATATATTTTGGTTCGATCATTCGCTTGGTCTAAAATTTGGACCCTAAAAACTAGGCATGATATTGAACAAACTCATATGCTCATTTATTCTTGATTCCTCAACATGTGCAAGATATAATTCCATTAATCTACTCACTTAGATTTTTCTGCCACAAAGATAACCATGCTTAGAACTACTTGGAAGGCCAAATTCATTCTTGCATAACTTTTGATGTGCTTAGTTACATGACTTGAAATTAGGCACATAAAGTACTCTCTCACTTAGGGTATTCCATCCATATATATAGATACTCTATAAACCTTCATACATGCAAGATATGAAATCATAAAAATGCCTACATAGATTTTTCTTACTATCAAAATGCATGGGAGCCCAACTTTGCTCATTCATATATTTTGTCATGTTACATTACATGACCTGAGATTAATCACATAGAAATTATGTACATAAATGAACAAAATAATATGATCATTTTATCCTAACACCTCTATGTGTGTAAATGTTGACCTCATCAATATGCATTTTTGGCTCCACTTGACCCCTTTTGCAAATTTCGCTGTGTAAAAACTTGGTGAATTTATTTTGAGTAGACAACTTTGCATCCCCATATCTTCAACTGCACTTCAATGCATGAATTCAAATCTAACACATAATAACTAGGTACTAATGTGATCAAATCCATATAACCAACTCCCCCAGACTCATCCACATGTGGCAATGGTGACATCAACAAACTACATATTCAGATTTTCTTGTCATAGACCCAAAATGTCTAGATGAACAAAATGAAGAACCAGATGAAATCCACTCATGCACAAAAGCATAAAAATCATATTTTTACTCTAATAGGATCCATTTCACATCCTCAAATCACCATACTCAGCCTTGAACATCAATGAAATTACTCATAATAACCCTTTTGACATTAATGAGAATCATATTGCCAACAATCTCCCCCTTTGTCATTGATGGCACTTTTAAAATTATGATTCTTATTTGGCATTGATTGCATTTTATTTTGATGAGTATGAAACAAATTTATTCATACCAAAATTTCTCCCCCTTAGGCAATGGCACATTTTCCTAATCTCAAATTTGGACACATGCTCTAATCTTATTTAGCATTTGCACTTTTTCTCTAAACTTTTTTAGAGAGCATTTACACTTCTTCTCCCCCTTTGACATTAATAAAAAAGGGAATATTTCTCATTATTTGTCCAAATATTTATGCTATTTATCAAATAAAGGAGTTTGTCTAAGAATCTACAACCATTAACTCATTAGAAATTTTCAAAAGTATGCATACCTAAGTTGGCTTTTCTCTCTTCTTCTAGGGATTAACAAAGCTTCTATGAGACTCCCATGGACTCCTGACCTATCATTAAGATCTGTTGATGTGATGTAGGAGGTACCACTCCCAAATTATTTCTCAGATACTCAAATTGATCTTTGGAAAGAGTTTTGGTGAATATGTCTACAATTTGATCTTGAGTTGGCACATACTCCATTATGACCTCTTGATCTGCAACCTTTTTACTTAAGAAGTGATACTTGATTGATATGTGCTTGGTTCTATAATACATCACTAAATTATTTGATATATTAATATCACTTAAATTATCACAAAGAATAGAGATAGGTGATTTGTACTCTACTGTGATGTCTTTTAGTGTTTGATTCATCCATAAGACTTGAGTGTAACATGCCACTACTCTACTTCTGCTATGGAAAGAGTAATTGACTCTTGATTTTTGATCAACCATGAAACAAGTCTATTTCCAAGGAAAAATGCATGACCACTAGTGCTTCTTCTATCATTCACACTTCTTTCCCAATCAACATCTGTATATGTTGTCAAAGTGAAGTCTTTAATTTTAGGATACCATAGGCCATAGTCAATTATGCTCTTGATATATCTAAAGATCCTTTTTACTGCATTGAAATGTGATTATTTGGGAGCAACTGGAAATATTAAAACCATGCACATTGATTGCATGATATCAGCTCTTGATGCAGTTTAGTATAAAAAGCTACCTATCATTGATCTATACATAGTCTGATTTACATTAGGGGACTCATCCTCTTTGGTCAACTTACAACCATTTATCATGGGAGTATTAATTGGTTTACTATCTTCCATTCCAAACTTCTTGAGCATTTCCTTTGTATACTTAGTTTGGGATATAAATATCCCTTCATCAATTTGTTCTATTTGTAGACCAAGGAAGAAAGGAAGTTCTCTAAGCATAGACATCTAAAACTCACTTTACATTTATGCAGAAAATTATTTACACATTTTGTTATTAATATCACCAAAGATGATGTCATTTACATAAACAAAAACAATCAACATATGCTCACCTTTTGATTTGAAGTATATATTGCTGTCTACAAATTCTTTGTTAAATCCTTATTGTTGTAGGTACTAGTCTAATCTTGACTACCATGCCCTAGGTGCCTATTTTAGACCGTATAGAGATTTCTTTAGTCTGCATACATAATATTTATTGTTTTTATAGATAAAAACCTTTAGGTTATTCTATGTAGACTTCCTCTATTAGGTTTAAATTCAAGACAATAGACTTAACATCCATTTGATAGACTTTGAATTTCTTGTAGATAGAGAATGCTAGAAACATTGTTGTAGCTTCTAATTTGGCAACTAGAGCAAATGCTTAATCAAAATCTATGCCTTCAACTTGTGCATATCCTTTGCACATCAATCTTGCCTCATTTATAATGGTAGTTCCATCTTCATTGAGCTTGTTTCTAAATACCCACTTTGTACCAATCACATTATTGTTTGAAGGTATTGGAACTAATTATCAAGTTTTGTTCTTTTCAATTTGGCTCAGTTCTTCTTCCATATCTTTTAGCCAATTATCATCCTTGATGGCTTCAACATAACTCTTAGGCTCAATTTTAGACATTATAGAAAAATTTACTTTCTCCTTGTTTTGTGTAACTCTTCTCTTTATCTGAACTCCATTCTTATTGCTAATGATCTGCTCTATAGGATGATCCTTTTGAACAAATCTTAGAGGTGCATTTTCATTCATTTCCTCAGACTCTTCATTAGATACTTCTTCAAAATATGATTCTTCAATACATATTTCCTTGTCAGGTTTAACATGTTTCAAGCCTTCTTTAACCTTATCATTGATGTTCTCTACAATCTTGTGTAGCCTTATATTGTAACATATGTAGGATTTACTCTAGGTGGAATAACTAAGAAATATTCCTTCATCACATCTTGACTCAAAGATTCTTAATTTGTCCTCCTTTCTCTTGATATAACATTTGCTTCCAAACATTCTGAAGTACTTAACAGAGGATATTTTTTCATACCATAGTTCATAGGGATTTTTTTCACTATTTACCCTTAGTTAAACTCTATCTAAGATATGGGGATGGATTTTTGGTTCTAAAACTCGATGCCGAGCTAGGGCAACCATGCCCTAGCTTGTCTTGGTCATGGTAGTGTTTGCATAGGAGAAGTGTGGGGGGTCGAGTGCATGGGGGAGAGCTATGGTTCCAACGCTAAGGACGGTCCAAGCAGGGCATGGTTATGGCTTAGAGGGAGCCTTTTAAGACTGCACCTAGTAGGAGTTTTAGCAAAATAGTGGGCTTGAATATATTGGGATAGGATTCAAGAACACTTGGAAATGCATTTTTTTCCTAGACTACAAGTGTGATGGATTTGAGCTTGCCTGGGGGATCCCAGATGATGAAGATTAACAGTTGCCTAGAGCGATGCAAGGAGAGACCCAAACTGGGTTGGGCTAGGAGAGTTTGGGAACCAGAGGGCAAAATGGAGGTCACATTACTGGCAAACAATTATTTCATGGTGACGTTTCTATGCTTGGCTAATCAAAACAAGGTTTTTGAGGGTGGGCCTTATTTTTACAATTAGGTTGGACTTTCGTCAAACCCTGGCATGCAAGATTTAATCCTTCTGAGGAACTACCAAATCAGGTTTTAGTGTGGGTTTTATTACCTAGATTCCCTATATAATGTTGTCAAGAGGATGTTCTTTAGATGCTAGCTCTGATGCTTAGAAGGCCAGTGGGGTCTTCAACACAAACCTTATGTAAGAAAGTTATGACTTTTGCTCAAATTTGTGTAGAAATTAATTTGAGTAGACCACTACTAGATGCGATGGAGATGAGTGTGAGCTCA
This sequence comes from Torreya grandis, assembly GCA_037957365.1. Classification (NCBI taxonomy): domain Eukaryota; kingdom Viridiplantae; phylum Streptophyta; class Pinopsida; order Cupressales; family Taxaceae; genus Torreya; species Torreya grandis. The sequence continues at coordinate 272,760 of JARHVA010006549.1, read as the reverse complement.
TATTCTTGGGTGCAACAACTGGACTATGAGACCCTTCCTTTCAGGTGTCACCTATGTCATGAATATGGCCACCTGGTGCAAAGATACTTGAAGGCCAAGCTAGTGGAATAACAACCTCAATCACCCCCTAGTATCACTCCTAGTGCTGATAAAGGGAAGAAGTCTGGGGTTGGTGAGGGCAAGGATGCTGAAGGTTTTGTTCAGGTGAAAGCTTGAAACTAAAACAAAGGCCAAAAGAGGACCCTTATGGAGTAACAAGATGAAGATTCTTTTAATAGGTTTAAGGTCTTGGATGAATTGGGATAGCAAGAAGTGAACCTGGGATTAATGAGTGTGGAGCAGCTTGTGGGAGGATCTGGACCAGAGATTAACTCATCTAATCTTCATTCTGCTCTTCATGAGGAGTCAGCCTTACCCATGGTCATGAATGGGCAGATAGGAGAATAGATGGTTGTGGAGACAAATGGAGATCTGGGATAGAGCATAGAGGACGTGGATCTTCTAGCAAAGACTATGGTTATAGAAATGGATAAGTGAGGTAAATCTTCTCCTCACTTGGGCATTCTTCAAAAGGAGGGGAAGAAGGGGATATCAGAGAAAAGTGTTAAATTGGGGCAAAAGAAGGACACAAAAAATCAAGATGATTGGGGAGACTTTGGTAGAGTCAGGTTCTGTTAAGACCTTAGACTCCCACTTTTTAACTCCTCTAAAATGATCATTATTTCATGGAATGTAAGGGGCCTGAACAACAGCCCTAGACAAAAGGCTATTCAGGAACTAGGTAGAAGTCATGTGCCTGATGTTCTCTTTCTTCAGGAGACTAAGGTTTCTATGGAAGATATGAGGAGTATCACACCTAAGTTATGGAGGCATGGTTTATGTCAGTGCATTGGAGCTCAAGGATCTTTAGGGGGCATGGCATGTTTCTAGAACCCACGAAAGATCCAACTAGTGTCCTAGATTTCCTTAAGTCCTCTTTATCCATGGTTGTTTTGTGTATTGAGTCAGGTGAATCTATCCTTTTTTCTAATGTCTACGCTCCTACATATTTTCAAGGTAAACTTCTTGTTTGGAAGAATATTCACTTAGTTCATAGATTATTTCCTTACCTGCCTTGGATTATTACTGGAGACTTCAATGCTATTCTTGATTTAACAGAGAAACAGGGAGGTTATGCAAGGCTGGAACCATCTTCTATATTACTCTGGGATAATATTTTGACACTCAATTTAGTGGATATCAAGCCTAGTAATGGATGCTTTATTTGGAACAATAGAAGGGTGGGTCACAGGTACATTGCTGAGCGCATAAACCGATTCATGACCTATTATTGGGTGGGTGGAATGTGGTCTTCAACCCATGAGATACTTGATTGGAGAGGTTCAGACCATTGGCCCATAAATCTAGTAATTTCTTCAACCCACATGCCTCAGAAGCCACTGTTCAAGTTTCAACTCATGTGGTTCAGGGACCCAGACCTGTTTGGACGAGTTGCTGAATGGTGGAGGGTAGGCAGGCCTACTGTTGGTACAATAATGTATATTTTTGCTAAGCTTCTCCAATTTGTTAAGTACCAGCTCAAAAGGTGGAATCAACAAAGTTTTGGGAACATCTTCTAGGGGAAAAATGAGGCTCAAATAGAGTTGAACGACATTACCATATTCATTAGGGAGGAGGGGATGACTGAGTTTATGTTGAGGGAGGAAGCCAGGGCTTTAAAAACATTGGAGGAATGGGAGCTAAGAGAGGAAATCTTTTGGAAACAAAAGGCTTGAATTGAATGGCTTTAAGAGGGGGATAAGAACACTACCTTCTTCTTGAATTTGGTGAGAGCCAGATATCATGGTAATGTGATAGCTTCTTTGGTGACAAACAATAGGGAGATTGTCTCTTCTACGTAGGGTATCTTTAATGAAACGATGTAGTATTTTGCATCTTTATTTAGGGAGGAAGCACAGGGGGACTCAGCTATAGAGGATCAGGTCCTCTCCTATATTCCTTCTTTAGTGTCTATGGAAATGAAAATGCATTTGATGAGGGATATATCCTTGGAGGAGTTAGAGAGGATTGTTTTCATGATGGAAAAAGGAAAGGTGCCTGGCCCAGTTAGCTTCCCGATTGAGTTATTTTAGGAATTTTGGGAAATTATCAAATTTGACCTATTGGCAATTGTACAAGAATCTCAGAGGAATAAGCAAATGCTTTGGGCCCTGAACTCTACCTTTTTGGCTCTCATTCCCAAGGGGAAGGGGCTGATTGGCTGAGTCAATTTCAGCTCATTTCCCTTTGTAATGTAACTTACAAAATTATATCTAAGCTGATTGCTGAAAGGTTAAAAAAGGGGCTTCCAACACTTATTTTTGAGGAGCAAGGTGGCTTTGTGGAGGGTCAATAGATTTTGGATGGGTGGTGGTGGCTACAGAGACTATCGATTCCATGACCCAATCTAATGAGAAGGTGATGTTTATCAAGTTGGACATGTCCAAGGCCTATGATAGAGTTCAATGGTCCTTCCTCTAGAAGGTTTTGGGCACTTTTGGTTTTGATGAGGATTGGATCCACTAGGTCATGAGTTGTGTGAACTCGACCTCCTTTTTAGTTTTGATTAATGGTGAGCACTCTAATCTCTTTGGGGCTTCTAGAGGTCTGTGACAAGGTGAATCCCTCTCTCCCTACTTGTTTCTTCTGTTGGTGGAAGGCTTGGGTCAGCTGATTAAAAGGAATGTGGATGGTGGCACTATTTAAGGCTGGCAATGGGGAGGGGGCCTTCCTATATAATCTCACCTTCAGTTTGTGGATGACGCAGCTTTAATGGGCATGGCTACTATTAGGGAGGAATCTAATATTTGCAAAGGCTTGGATGCTTACCTTGCTGCCTCAAGATAGGTAATTAATGAGGACAAGTCTTCAATTTTTGGAACACTCCACCCTCCATACAATGAAGAGTGGCTCATATTCTCAAGTTTCAAATTGGGAGTCTTCCATTACTATATCTTGGGATTCCTATCTCTACTGGCTAGTAGTCTAAGGAGTCATGGCAAGTGATTTTGGACAAGTTTTGAGTCAAAGTGAATCATTGGACTCATTGTTGGCTATCCTTTGCTGGTTGGGTATAGCTGATTCAATTAGTGGTGTAGGCTCTTCCTCTTTATAGGTGTAAGATCCAAGTGGTGCTGATGAGCTTTGTTAGGGACCTTGATTCCTTAACAAGACAATTTTTATGGGTTGGTAATTTATCATCAACCAAGTGGAGCCTTATTAAGTGGGAGGTGGTATGTATCCCAAAGAGGTTTGGTGGTCTTGGATTACAACAATCAGTGCTATTTGGTATTGCTTTGGTAGCCAAAATATACTGGTGATGGTGTGTGGAATAAGATCAGGTGTGGACTAGAGTCTTATCCCATAAGTACTTTTTTGGGATCCCCTGGAAGGATATCCCACGGTATGGCTTGATAGGCAAAGGTTCAGTGATTTGGACTATTCTCAAGAAAGGAGCTACGCTGATTAAGAGGGGCCTATTATGGATTTGCAAGAGTGGGGTTGAGGCATAGTTCTGGCATGAATCTTGGAATGGCTACCCTCCCATAGTTATCCAATGTCCTCAATTGAGTATTTTGGCCTAGAAGTTTTGAGAAGCCAAGTGGACTAGGGTGTGTGACTATAAATCCCTTTCCCTTTAGTGGAAGGTGGCAGATGCTAGATGGAAGACCCCAGAGGAGTGGCTGATTCTTGGTTTGGAGGATGAGTGCATGGCGCTGAATTATATTTTGTCCTATCGTAGCTGCAATGCACTTATGGACAATGATGTGTTAGCTTGGTCCCCTAATCCCAAGGGGAAGTATACTGTGTCTTATGGTTATCAAGAGTTGATTTCTCAGCAATATGAGGGGAGGGGGGAAGTTCATTGGTGGAAAAAAGTCTAGAACAAATTCTCTTGGCTGAAGTGTAACTGCTTTATTTGGACTTTAGTCTGGAATAGATGCTTGACTTGGGATAATATTTGGAAGAGGGGCTTCGCTAGCCCTTCGAGGTGTGTTCTTTGTAATAGTGAGGAGGAAGACTCCTCACACCCATTATTTTTTTGTTCCTTCACTCTATAATTATGGCATTTTTGGTGGGATGTGTGGAGGTGCCAATGCATTCATGCATTTTCCCTGGCAGATTTTTGGTCGAGATTGGGCCGTCCCCCCTCTTCGACCCCCTTCTTGTAGGACACATGGTATGTTGGACCTATTTTTCTACTTTAGCAAGTCTGGATGGAAAGGAATCACATAATTTTTTGGGATGAAAAATTGGGGATTCAGCAGGTTTGGATTAGAATTAAAAGAATGATCGAGGAATCTATTGAAGTGAAAAGTGAGGTTACTTTGTCATTAGAGAAAGGGGATGCTGAGATGGTGGACAGATTTGGCATATAGGGGATATCTCTAGTCTCAGTGTGTGTTAGGAGAGGTATACGGGGGAAGTAAAAAGTTCAATGGTTGGGGAAATGGCTGCCCCCAGCTGCTGGTCTTTTGAAAATTAATACGGATGGATCTTCTAGGGGTAATCCAAGGTCGGTTGGGATCGGTGGGATTGGTAGGGACTCTTCTAGATCAGTGGTTTTTATTTTCTTAGCAAATAAGGGAGTTTAGACTGTTAATAGGGTGGAAGGCTTGGCTATCCTATATGCTTTGAAGCGAGCTTATGCTTTTAGGTGGAGGAGGGTGATTTGTGAAGCTGACTCTCAAGTCTTGATTAATTTTCTCCTTGAGAGGAAAATTCAAATGTGAGCTAACAATTGGCTGTGATAGTGTAGTAGATATTATAGGTTAGTTCCTTAATGGATTCAATATCTTATGCCCATATTCCAAGGGAGTGGAATAGGGCAGCTGATTGCCTAGCAAAATGGGCGTCTGAAGGTAGAGATGGATGTAAGACTGAGGAGTGGGAGTAGCTACCTTACAAATTATGTAAGGTACTGGAACATATTCTTATTGAATATTTTAGTGGAGTTGAGGCATGATGCTATTGTTATTGGTTTTTTTGTGGTATTTGGTTTGAGCTTTTTGTATTATATTTAGTTGTTCTAAGTTTTAATAAAGTTTTTACCCCCTTTTAAAAAAAAAAATTGTATCTAAGATATATACTATTATTTAGACTGCTTCTCTCTAGTATCCATCAGGTAATTTTGCCTCTTTTAGCATTATTTTGGCCATCTCCTTGACTACCTTGTTATTTATTTTAGCAACTCCATTCTACTGTGGAGCCCTTACTATAGAGTAATGCCTTTTGATTCCATACTTCTCACAGTACTATATGGACTCATTTGTAGTGAATTATCCACCTTTATTAGATCTTAAACATTTGATTTTTCATCCAATCTCATTTTCCACCATGGCCCTAAAGATATTGAATCTCTCAAATGCCTATGACTTATCCTTCAAAAAGGTTACCCATGTCATTCTTGAGTAATAATATATAAATAACATGAAGTATCTCTCTCTTTTAGATCCTCTTGTCTTAGTAGGACCATAAAGATTAGTATGAACTAATTCTAGAGGCTTTGTAGTTGAATAATCCTTTATTTGAAATTTGATCCTTGTCTAATTTAACATGAAGTATCTCTCTCCTTTAGATCCTCTTATCTTAATAGGACCACAAAGATCAGTATGAACTAATTCTAGAGGCTTTGTAGTTGCATACTCCTTTATTTAAAATTTGACCCTTGTCTACTTGCCTAGTTGACATTCCTTGCAAGTAGTATCTACAAGTTTGGTTATAGTAGGCATGTGTCTAGCACACTTATTTGAGCTCAATTTGACTAGGTTATTAAATTTGACATGACCCATTCTTCTATGCCATAACCAACTCTCATCAATCTTTCCTATTAGGTCATTATTACCATTCACTTCCACAAGATTATATATATTACTTTCAATTATTTTCCCTTCTACAACTATTCTTCCATATCTCTTTAACTTGTAGCCTTTTGCATTAAATGTGACCTTATATCCATTGTCACACATTTATCTAACACTTAGCAGATTATGCTTCAATCCTTCAACATAAATGACATCATGTGTAGGCAATTTTCCATCTATGTTCAAGGTTCCTTTACCTTTGAACTTTACTGTAGTGTTGTCTCCTAAGCTGATAGATATTTCCTTACATTTAATTAATTTTATGAACTTGCTCTTGACACTGGTCATATGTTTTGAGTAACCACTATCTATTACCCAAAAATTTTGCTCCTTGGCATGGAGTGCAGTTTGAGGAATCATAGATTAATTTTTCACTCTCCACACATCTTTGGGTTTCTTATTTTGCTTCTTTTTCTCCTTTTTAGAGACTTGTGAACCTTTGTTCACACTGGGAGGCATGCATTTATTTTTACTTTGTATTTTTTGTCTTACAAAGTTTTTTCTACATTATTTATCTATGTCACCAAAATTATTGCATTATAGCATATTACATTTGTAGCTAACAAGGGAGAAAATGAGTATATGCTTATAAAATTTATTCTCCTTTAAGGTACAAATCTACAATCAATAGCCCTATGACCAAAATAATTATAGGTATAACAATAACCATAGAAAGATGAGGAATACCTGGTCATAACATTTCTTTAAGCAGTATGAGGATCTCTTCTAAATTTTGGATTTTTAAAGCCTCTCACTTTTGTGTGTCCATCTACTTCAGCTACCTTTGTCTTCTTCTTTTTCTCAGGCTTCTTTTCTCCTTCAATTTTCTTCACATCAGCTATGTTTGAGTATATCTTTGTATCCTTTCAAGCTTTCTCTTTCTTTACTCTTGATTCTTCTTCTACTTCAAAGCTGTCATATATGTTAGCAGATGTACTAGTTATGGAAAATTTTCCTTCTTTTGAGAGTTGATCAATTCATCAAGAATGTCTAATCCTCCTATCAAATTTAGACTTTTGTCTAGTTGTCCTTTAGCTTCATCAAGTTCTTTAATCAAAACCACTATCTCTGCTTCTAGCTTCACACACTCATCAGATTTAGATTATATTTCAAGTTTGACTACATATTATATTCTTTTATCCTCTTCAACTTGTGTCTTTAGGCTAATGACCATCTAATCATATTTTTCAATACTTTCAAACATTTTCTCATTCTCCTTTTGTCTAAGCTTATTCTATTTTGAGTTTTCTTTTCTTAGCTTATCTATTTATTATAGAGCACATATGAGTTCACATTCTAAATCCACTTCTCCTTCCTCTTCTTCATCAGAGTATTCAACTTCTTCTTTATCCATAGAACTTGATCCTATTTCCATGAATATGACATCCTTTTCCTCAACCATAAAATCACAGTCATGTTCATCATTAGAACTATCATTGTCATCTATTGAATCACTATCTTATTTTATGTATAGGCTTTTTTTGTTTTTAAAGAAGTTCTTCTTCTTAGAATAGTGAGTTTCCACCTTTTTATTATTCTCTTCTTGATCAAAGTTATCCTTCTTGTTATAAGGAAATTTAGCATCAAAATGTCCTCTTGTACCAAATTTAAAGCATTTAAAGGGTAACTTACCTCTGTACTTTCTAAACCCTCTCTTTAATCTTCTAACAAAGTTGGCTTCTTCTTCTTTAGTCTCTTCCAATCTAGATGTAGGTGCTTCTACGTTTACTATTTTAGATGCTTTGAATGTAGCTTCTCTCTTGAAGGTGTTTGCTTCTCCCATTCTCATCTCATAGGTAGTCATGCAAATCATCAAAAATGAGTTTATCCAGATCTATTGCTTCTTTTATTACATAGATGTTTGAGTCATACCTTGATGCTAAAGATCTTAAGACCTTATTGACAATGACTAGATCTTTCATCTCTTCTCCAAGGCCTCTAATTGTATTGATTATTTCATCTACTTTGAGGAGGTAGTCTACAATTTTATTTTATTTATTCATTTTAAGGACTTTCCTTTAAAAATTTATAACTTGGACTGATTTACCTTGTCATCACCTTCATAGATGATTTTCAATTTGTTCTAGATATCTTATGCATTTTGATAATGCATCAATTTGATAAACTCTGAATTAGACAATCCACATAAAATAACATTCTTAGCCTTGACATTGCTCTCATATGCTTTCTTGGTAACCTGATCAATAAGAGTTATAGTAGGGACTATATATACATTTAAAACAAACATCCATACATCAAACCCTAGTTAAGATACATATGCTTCCATTATTATGCTCCAAAATGCATAGTTTATTTCATCAAAGAGTGGTGCCTTGTTTGAGAAAAAGCCTTATTGACTAGCCATTTATGTTCACCATCCAAGATCTACCTAAGCTGATTAAGCTTCTTCTAAGGATTTAGGGATCTGATACCAATTGTTGGAACACAACTATATATTGAGATGGGGGGGTGAATCAGTATATTGATTAACTTAGACCTTTTTTGTACCTTTTTAAATATATTAAAAAAATTATATGCAGATTAAAATAAATATACATAGGTTACACACATAAAAATTTACATGACACCATATGTATATGTGGGGACCCAATATGGGAAAAACCATGGTGAGAATAGCTACTAGGATCTAAAAAGCTTGATCTTTATCTTTGCTTAGATCTTGAGAAAGTGACACTTGGCATTAACAAATTCCTTCTGTACATTGCTATTAGTTCCTACTATTAAAACACTTGGCATAATCACATTTATCATTGACTAATTAACTTTAAATTGTTCTATAGGTTTAATAGGAAATCTCCATTATTGTGACACTTATCACTAGCACATTTACTCAGAGGTTCCATTAACAAATTAACTTTGCTATACTTCATTGGATCTCCAACATATGATCAAGTGCTAAAATTGATCTTTTAACTAGCTCGATCTTTACCTTGTGTAGATTTGACTAAGTATGGGGACCATCTCAATTATGCCTAGAAGGCTAACTTTGCACCTTCATATCTTTTACTTCGCTCATCCACTTGGTCTAAAATTTGTACCCTACAAACTAGGCATGATAGTAAACAAACCCATATGCTAATTTCTTTCTAAATCTTTCATGCATGTGAGATATAACACCATTAATATTCTCACTTTAATTCTTCTACCATAGATCTAACCATGCTTAGAACTACCTAGAAGGCCAAATTTGTTCTTGCATAAATTTTGATGTGCTTAGTTGCATGATTTGAAATTAGGTGAATAATATCTTCTCACTTAGGGTATTCCATCCATATATACATCTAATCCAAAAACCTTCATATATGCAAGATATGACATCATAAAAATTCATACTTAATTTTGTATTATTATCTACAAATTTGACTGTGGGAAAACACTATCAAAATCTTTGGGAGCCCATATTTGCTCATTCATATCTTTTGTCATGCTATATTACGTGACCTAATATTTAGTGCATAAAAACTAGGTACAAAGATAAAAAAAACCCATATGTTAATTTTATCCTAACACCTCTATGTGTGTAAATTATGACCTTATCAACATGCATAGTTGGCTCTACTTGAACCCTTTTGCAAATTTGAAGTGTAGAAACTTAGTGAATTTTGTCTAAGTAGCCAAATTTGCATCCCCATATCTTTAACTACACTTTAACACATGACTTTAAATCTGGTGCATAATAACTAGGGATTAATATGATCACAATGATATGACCAACTCCCCTAGACTCATCCATATAGGGTAATGGTGACATCAACAAACTACCTATTTAGATTTTCTTATCATAGACCCAAAAGGTCTAGATGAACAAAATAAAGAATTAGATTAATTCTACTCATGCACATAAGCATTCCAATCATCCTTATCCTTTGATAAGATCCATTACAAATCCTCAAATCACCATAATTATCTCTAAACATCAATGTCATGCTCATAATGTCCCTTTTGACATTAATGACAATCATATTGACAACATCCTCGATGATCAAAGTTTGGCTAGAGTGATCGTATATTTTCCTCTTCCTGACCTACTATATTGATGTTGTAGCCTTATCAAATAATGATCTCACCATTAGAAGTTTAGTCATCTTTAGATAGGGCCTCTTAGAGGCTGAAACTCATAACTCCTTGGCCCATTCTATAAGAGTGAGCTTTGAAGTATTTAATCACTGAGCTTTCACTTGCACATGCTCTTCAAGCTTAGACTCAATTTAGGAGGAAGGCTTGGGCATTGATGGATAAATTATTTTAGACCATTCTATGTTTCCAAATTATGGAATTATATGCAAAATAAAGATTAGTTACTTCCCTGGAGCCCTTTTGGTGGTCACTATTATGGTTGTGGAGGTTGGTGCTAAAGAAGGCAAAGGTAAACCTAATTGGGTAGAAGAAGAAAAAATTGGAGTTATGGATTGGCTGATGGATAGAATGGAAAAAGTTATGGTTGATGGGGTGAACACTGAAGGAAAACAAACTATAGTAGTGGAGGATGAAGTGACACTAGGTAGATTAACATATGGGTACATAAAAAGGAGACCAATAAAAGGTGCTTGAATATGAATGAATGTAGAAACCATTGGTGTAGGGATGGTAGAAATGATGGGTAATGACATCAAAGGAAAAATACCTAAGGGGAATATAAGAAGATGACCCTTACCAAATGGTTTATTAATGAGAGGTGCCTTGGCTTTCATTACCTGCAGGCTTAAGACCTTGGCTTACTATAACTCCTCCTCATCCACCTCTTGGGTTAGCTTGACTTCTAGTGAATGTTATGCCTCCTTGAGTGCTTATGTTGGCAAGGTATGTGGTCTATCCCCATTTATCTTCCTTTGATAGCACCTTATTTCTCTACCCACTTGTGTAACTGTCACTTGTTGGAGAAGAGAAGGGGGAATGATGCTAGGTGTTGGGGTTGTTAAAGTTATTATTTCCTATTCATCATAGGAATCCAAAAAAATGATCCCAAATTCTTCCCTTTATGCACTATCTCTTCCTTAAGTTATCTCTTCTACTAGATCTTGCTTAATATTTCTTTGTTCAATAGTTGATGTTTGAACTAGAAGAAGTTATTCCTCTTTTGCTTATGTAGAGGCAAGAACTTCTTCTTCTTATTCATCCTTTCTTCCAATAAATGGTACCTCACATACCAACTACTATGAATAGAAATTGGGCATCTTATCCCTCTCTTTATCATTGTTGAGATGGCCTTCCACTCCAAAATTTGGAAGATCTCAATCCTCTAGGAGGAGGGATCCTAAACTTTGCCTCACTAAGTGTGAGAGAAGGTCTAACCTATATCACCCTCAATAGGTCCTCACTCAATCTTAAAGTTATTATTATTTCTTTCACCTATTCATCATCTTAGTCATTCAAAAATATAAAATCATGATCTATTTACTTATGTTTTTAAGCAAAGCCAAGGGTGTGGATCTTCTTCTAAACCTTCCCATGAGTGTCCCAATATATATGGGGGAGAGTAGGTAATGCATATGCTTTCTTGGCATTTTTATCTTCCTTGAACTAACTCCATATAGTGTATTGTATTCTCCCAATAGTGATGTGGGAGCCATGGAAGGTAGCCTTCTTATTATTTGTCAATTCCTCATCAATGCCATTCCATATCTAGTATGAAATTTACTATTCAACTACCTTATCTAGAATAAACTTAGGAAGCTGAAGAAAATCCACTTTGTGGCCATCAAACATGATGACAATGTAGTTTGAGTAGAGCCAGTAGTCTCCCACATTATTGGTAAGGGTTTTGGCTATTTTTGGGCAAAATCCTAGTCAAAGGATGACTATAGATGGCCATATAGACTAAGGGTAGAGATCCTCAACAATATTAGATATGTTCTTGACATATGAGTATATGTGCACAAAGGAGTAATGATCATAAATTTGGTTGTTAATAATGTCTAGGTTGGGATCCCATAGGACTCCATTGTGTTTGTATACCATCCTCATGACTGTATCTAGTAGATAGGACATAATGTAAAAATTTCCTTCGAGTGGCCTCCTATCTTTGTGTAAGATTTATTAATGGAGGTGAGCATTGATTAATTCCCCCAAAGTGTAGGTGCATTCCAAGGTAATTAGCAGGTCTAGTAGGGGAACCCATTTTAAATGTAGGAATTAAATGCTTACATGGATACAAAGTTGATTTAATAGTATCATTCCCACATGGATCCCTATTCTAAATCAGGTCATGGGAATAGGATTCTTGACATGTTATTTTATAGTAAATGTTTCTCCAGGGAGAAGCCACCTTGCTAGTGCTCACTCTACATTATTGGCCTTCTTCTAGGTAATGATAGTATATAAATCAAATGTGACATCTGGGATGGGTAGAATCAAATACCTATTAAATGCATCCCCTAAGATGTACATGATAACTATGTTATTATCGACGTAGTAAAGGTATCCATTATCTACTATTCTTCCTTCAAATAAGAGGCCTTGCAGTAAGTCTATGCATGACATAACCTTTGACTAAGCAACTACATAATGTAGGGCTTGACATTTGAATGGAAACAAGGCCTTCACTAACTGATTATCCTCAACTAAAATGTCCTCTTCTATTTCAAAAGAGTTTACATTCTCCACAACTTCCCATAGGGTTGAGTAATTGGGATAGCGACCATCAAATACAGTGATGTCAAAAAATATGTCTAAATATTCCATATAATCCTTGATGGATAAACTAGAGGGTGCCAAGGCTCCTTTGTATGACCTAGATGATGATGCCATGGTAGTTTGGTAGACACTGGTATGCTTCAAGCTTTTGAAAATGGTGTGTATTAAATTGAATTATGTAGATTATAAATCAATTTGGTTGCAATTAGGCACTTTTATATTACTTAAGGTTGAAGTTTACTTGATCTCTTTGAAATTTGATTGATGTTAGCTTGGCTGGGGGCTCGATGTTACTAGCTTTCTACATTGATTTCTGGTTTTTGCACCATTAATCTCCAACATCTATGAGCTCCTCACCTTCATTCAATTTGAATTTGACCACCCTATCCTAATGTACATTCCATGTAAAATAGCTTGTCATTCAGGGTGTCATGGTTTTACCTTTCATATTTTTCCATTTATTATTATGTAGTCCAGTCAAAAGAAGTCAAACTTTACATTTGATCCAAAAGAATCTGAAACATAGAATGTTCTTTGGAAAGATTGGTTTTGAAATATTTTATCCCAAAATTTTTGAAACAAAGTTTTTGATGGCTAAGTACTCTTCGGGAATATTATGGTTCAGGTAAACATAGTCATATAGAAAGCTCTCAAAGGGAAAGCTTCCAAATGAAAGTTCCCAAAATAAAGCCTTTGATGAGAAGTCTCTGCAGTAAAGTTTTTGAAGTGAAGTTTTGAAACAAAGTCCCAAAATAAAACTTGTGATGAAAAATTTCTTGATGAAAAATCTCTCAATGAAAAGTCTCCATAGAAAAGTTACCGATGACTAAACTTGTTGAAGACAAAGTTTTTAACACAAAGTTACCAATGAGAAAGTTTATGAAGAGAGAATTCATGAAGGAAACCTTCTGATGAAAAGTCTATAAAATAAAGTCTCCAAAACAAATCTTTTGAAATAAATATTTTGATGAAAAATCTCTCGATGGAAAATTTCTAAATAGAAAAGCTCTAAATGGGAAAACTTCACAAAGAAAAGCTGCCATTCAAAAAATTTCTAAAACAAAGTTGATAAAGACTAAGATTTCCAAATACCAAGTTGTTGAAGACTTAACTCTCTAAAATAAACCAATCTAAATTCCTATCATGTAGATCCATTTTTCACATCTCTTCATTAATATGTTAGTTTGAAAAAGTGCTTCCAAATGAAAATAAGTATACCCCAATGTGATTTAATGTTCAAAATACTAGGTTTCTATAGATAATAACAACCATCATAACCCTAAAAAACACATAGATATAAAAATAAAATATTCATATTTCCAAAAAAATACGGGGAGCCCCCACTTTTTAGAGAAAAATATAGGGTGGGGTGTGTTGAATATAATAAATGGAAACTCACAGGGGTGAATACTCTAGAGTTTTTAAGAACCCAAAATCCATAGTTTTACAATTCTAATATCAACCATAAATTCATCCCAAAATAAATGATTAAATTATAAATAAAAAGAGACTCTTAATAATCCTATGCAATATATTATCTTTACTTACACCTTAGATCTGTGTGTGAAATGTGATATTCTTTAACTCTTATCTCAGGGTTTTAGGCAAAGACATGGGGGTGAGCTATAGGTTTCACTTTGCTTGGGCATTAGGTGCATAGTCATTAGGAAGTTCAAGCATTGCTTTGCTGCTAGCTAGGTATCCATAACATCGATAGAGATACCTTTGATCACCCATCCCTCCTTTCTTCATATTTTTTCATGATGTATGATACATTTATCTTATTTTATCATGTAGGCTTTGAATCCTTTTTTTCTAATTTTCTTTTGGAATTTTGGATTATGCCTTTTGTTTTTAATATTTTCTTTGTTTTGTTTTTTGAAATAAGGAAGAAGGTGAATACAATGAGTTGGTCTTAGTAAAATTTTGGTTTAATCAAAATGTCCTTGTCAACACTTGCCCATGTTCATGATTATTACCTTATACAAGTATTAATGTTTTATGTGCATTTAACCCAAGGGGATAAAGAGAGTTTTCTAAACTTACAAAAAGCCATGGGAATAACTTTCACATACTTGATGAAATCATTATATTTATGACATGTTCATGGCCAACCCTTTCATTGCTTACCTAGATTAATAATTATGAACTACAATATACAATACCCATTGATCTAGGTTTGATTCAAAACACCTCAAACTATGTTTGATTATACCAAGATTGACCAAATATAGACTGTCATGCAATCAAAAGAAAACTATCCTAGAAAATAGGAAAACTACTAAAAGCAAAAAAAGTTATTCTAGAAAACATGATCTGATATAATAAAAGCAAATGATTGAAAGTAGGTAAAATAATAAACTAGAACTAACCTACTCTTACCTCTACTAGGACATCTGTTGTTACTCAGTGACTTCTCTAGATGGGGTAGACATGAAGTAATGCTTCAAAAACTATCCATTAATTAGATATGTCAGATCATTACCTTGAAGATATTTTAAATGAAATACATTATTACCCAAGATATTAGAAATCTGATATGGTCTTATCCATAATAGGGTAAAATTTTCATTCATTCCTTTTTTCTCATGGGATATATCCCATAATAGCACCAAGTTAGAGATCCTAAATGCTTTAAATTTCACTCTCTTATCAAACCATATATTAACTACATCTTGATGTTTGTTGAAGTTTTGTAATGATTTATCCCTAGAGTCTTCCATTTCAATGATATCCAGTAATCTAAACTCTATTTTGTCATTATGTTCTATGTATTCTTGCATAAACTGATACATTAGAAATTTCAGCATGATTGGGAATACTAGTTGTTTCCCATAAACTAGTAGAATGGTAAAGCTTTAAGGGCTTATTTGTACCTAGTCTAGTCTACCTAGACTATAGATTTATTAAGATGTCATTCTATAGGTTTATCTATAGCTAACTTTTTGATAGCATCTATATGGTTCTTGTTGATTGACTCAACCAATCCATTACCTTGTAAGTAGTGATTGGAGGATGGTCTAATTGTAATCTAATTATCATGGGCCCATTCAGTGAACTTAACTAATTGAAATGATGACCCATTATCACAAACCAAAGAGATAAGGGTGCCAAACCTGATTATGATATGTTATTCAATAAAACTTATCACATCCTGGGCTTTAGAGTTTTTGGTGACTATTACCTTAGTCCATTTAGTGCAATAATTTGTAGTAGTGAGCATAAGCCTATATTCATCTAAGGAATTTAGGTTTATATCACTGATGAAGTCTAATCTACATTGGGAAAATGGCCTACCTTCAATTATAGGCTATAGTGGCATTGCTATGTGTACCTCTCATTTTTTCAAAACCTAGCATTCATGTCATGTCCTCACCTAAAAGTGAGCATCCTTAAAGGCCATCAGCTAATAATAACCCATTTTGAGTATTTTATGGGCTATAGTATTTCTAGATGGATGGTCTCTGCCTATCATTTGATTCAAATTTTCTAAGATTTCCTAATATTCTCCACATGACATACATCTTAGATATATGCCTTTGTAATTCTTTTTATATAGGACTCCTTTCCTGATCATATAATGAGTAGCCTTGAGCCTTAAAAATATTTTTTTCTCTCTTTTGAGCTCTTGGGGGCATGTTCCAGTGAGTAAAAACTAAATAATACCTGAATACCAATCTTCTTAGGAAACTTGTGTCTAATAGACCTCTTCAATGGTGATGCATGGGTTTGGTATAGTCATCAATTGAATAATTCCTTGTCCTCTAAAGTTCTTGGTAGGTTTAATTTCAATATCAAATTTTTGTTCTTGGTAGGTTTAATTTCAATATCAAATTTTTGTAATTTTTCCATCCATTTACCTCTTCACTCCCCCAATTCATTTTATTTAAGAGTGAGATTGATAGCAAGATCTGGTACTATGGTGATGGTCTTATTCCAGAGGGTGTAGTTTCTAGAATTCTTAACTACTTTGATGAGAGTGACGATTTACTTATCAATCAGGGAATACTTAATCTCTACATCTTTCAATTTAGTACACATAAATGTAATAGGGTGTTCAATTTCTTCCCTTTTTTTCTTAAGTATGGTAACAAGAGTATGTTTTAAGATGAATGAGTAAAATAAAAATTCTTTAATGAAATCTAGGCTTACCAGCACTAGGGATTGTGAAATAACCTTCTTTGTGTCTTGGAAGGGCTTCTTAGCTTCAACTGTCTACTCAACTTTGGAATTATATTTAAGCATTGCATTCAAGGGTATGAAACTATTTGAAAATCTTGATATAAATTTTCTTACAAAACTTATCTTCCCAAAGAAGGATTTGAGATCCTTTTTGCTATTTGGAAACATTATTTTTGAAATCCCATAGAACCTATCTACGTCAATAGTGATCCCATCCTTAGAAATAATGTGGCCTAATATTTTTCCTTCGATAACACAAAATATACTCTTCTTTGGGTTAAGATATACCCCAAACTTCTTGCATCTTTCAAAAATGAACTAATCAATATGGTCAGCTCTATTTTTAGAGAAGACATTGAGATCATCCATGTATATAATTCTGCACTTCCCTATCAGTACCTAGAATGCATAATCCATTCCTCTCTAAAAAGTATCTCTAACATTGATTATCCCAAATGGAATTCTCTTAAATGCACATGTTCCCCATTTAATCATAAATGTTATTTTTATCATATCCTCTGATTCGACTAGTACTTAATTATGACCTTAAAATACATCCAAGTTAGACATAATTTCAAACCCACTTATAGTTTGCATGACCTCATCTAACGTGGGTAAAGGATAATTGTCCTTATTTGAAGCTTTATTCATATTCTTGAAGTCAACACAATGTTTGATCTTGTCACTCTTTGTCCTGAGTATAACTAGATTGACCACCAAGTCGAATGTCTAATATGAAAAACTATCCTAGCACTTAGAAACTTTTCCACTTCCTTTTAAATTAGTGGTTTCAAAATAGGATTAACCATTATTTTATTTTGCCTAAATGGTTTATGATTAGGCTTGAGAGGAATCGTATGGGTGATGACTTTAGGATTGAGTATACTTAAGTCATCATAGGCCTGTGCAATTACATATTTATACTTGATAATCATTTATTTGACCTTTTGCCTTTTTTATGGTGTTCAACATAAGCCAATATTGATGAAGTGTGTATCCCTTTCATCACCAACATTTTTTGAGCTAAATTTGGATTTATTAACTTTGATTTACCTTTGTGATTGGGCTTGAGGATCTGTATCAAAGGTCCTTTATAGGGTGACCATCCCCAGTGGGAGATGATTCTCTCTTAACTAGATAGCACCTTCTTTATCCAATTATTCATGGCACCTATGGTTTATTTCTTCTTCATCAATTATTTGAGATTTGAGTTGTCCTAAATTTGTCAAAAATTGGATAATTTTTTGGTCATCATCAAACACTTGAAAATTTTCAACATTGTTTAGTACTAAAGGATAAGGTACCAATTCAATGGAGAACTTTTGGATTTTTGAATCTTATAAGGGTGATAAATTTGCTATTGAATTAGTTAGTAAATTGATAGCTCCATTTTGTTCTCTCAAAATAGATACTATGTTGAAATCTTTAAATAGTTCAATTAGATCCCAGACTCTGTGCTTGTATTTCTTCAATTATGACAATTTGCATTGATATTTATTTATAACTTGGTTAATAACTAGTTCAGAGTCTACGCATAGTAACAATTATTTAACATTGTTCTTGAGGGAAAATTATAATCCCAAAATTAGGGCTTCATATTTTTCTCTATTTTTGGTATTGGGAATTAGAGCCTATATTAATCCAATAGTTTCTATGCTTATGGATTGATCAACTCAATACCAATAATTGATCCTTAATTAGATCTTTCTCTGTCAAAATGGAGGGTCTATAATTAAGAAGGACCCCAAGTTTCTTTCTATACCTCATGTTTTGTGGTAAATGTGTAAATTGCAATATTAGGAGATTTATAACTTACTTTTTCATTGGCATTATTATATTCTATAATAGGATGCTTCATCCTTGGCTTTCAATTGATCTTAATCTGGTTGGCTATGCCTCTCCAAAGTAGCCAAATATGTGAAAAGTCAATGCAAAGATATCCATTTAACATTTTTGACTAATCTCTACTCAATAAAAACTCATGCCATTTAGGAATATCCACTACCAAGATGATGGTAGTAATCTCTACTCTAGGTTCTAAGATAAATTGAGTTCTCACATCATTAAGATCTCCCAATATAGACACTACTATTTTATCTAGCTATGACATAGTCATGTTGGATGGTTTTGGTGTTAAACTAAGCTTCTAACAAATAGAATTAGACATTACTACTGTTGAAGATCCAAAATCTACCAAGAAATTATGTATATTCCTTCCAATTACCTGAATGGTTAGCAAAAAAGGGGGAACTTTAGGCTTGTTTTTGTATATAACATTTGTGTTGGTTGTCTTAGAATCTTCTACAATAGACTTACCTATGATGTACTTCCATAAGAGTTCCTTATAATATGTGATTTATGATAGTTAATGAAGATGATGTTGGCCTTAATTTTATTCATATCCTGAACAATATTGTATCCTCCTTTATTCTATTCCTCTCTATGTTGTGGCTGATCATTCCCTTTGGGGGAGGATTATTGTCAGCTTTGGGATTTAAAGGGATAAATGTATTATTACGAGGAGTAGAATTAGTATACAAGTGCCTATTCTTTAGTTTATAATTATTCATGTTGAACTATTGGAATGCTTGTAATTCATCAGAATTATCCTTTGGGATATTGTCATCTTAATTAGGGAAGGAGGACTCATAGGTCTTAAAGACCATAGCTAAACTTCAAGGGCTATATTCATGAGGGAGATCTGTAGGATTCAATATTTTATCTTGTCTAATGATCTCTCTCTAGAAGATTTCAAAGGTTATGTAGAACTCTATACAATCAAACTCTCCATGATGTGATGTGTTATGGACCCTGCACCAATTGGGAAAAGTGGTTTCCATGATATTGATTTTTGGTAGCTTATTAGACTATTATTGTTATGAATTATTAGTGGGACTATTGAAAGGCCTATTATATCTTGGAAAGGTAAAATTCTAATTGAAATTATGATTATTAATATTACCCATCCCCTTATGCATATTCAAAAAATCATTACTTAGTTTCTAAACCATTTTTTGTATAGAATCCAATTCAGCTTTATTGGAGTCAGAACCCTAAGTGACTACTACATTGGTATGAGATTGATATCAATTCTATTTATAGCTATTCCTTTATGTATGATTGTTCAAGAAATCAAAATTTTAATTTGTTGTCTACTACATCATGGGAGGTAGAGTGTACAACTAATTCTGATTGAATGTGGGGGCATTCTGATTTGCATGTGGAATTATATTCAAGGATGGTAGTCCATTGTTGAATACTTGACCCCCTAGATTATGAAGGCTAAGTTTTGGATTGAGCTATTTTTTAATGTTAATATCTTCTTAGAATCCAAAATCTAGAATATTAGCAGCAATAACTCTTTGCAAGAATACTCCAGTAATAAGATCTAGGGCATTCTTGTATATCTTAAGCATTAGATTTTTATTTCGCTTATACATGGCATTAAATCGAGGGTGCATCTTACAAAATATTGCATTGAAGGTTAATATTGATTCATTAGGTTATATTTTCATGCCATTAAAGATATGATATACCATATTTGGATTAGTTAATTGTCTAAATTGTGCAAGGAACTTATTTTGACACTCATTCCATGAGGTGATGCAATTTTCTTGTAAATTAAATACTAATCAAAAGAATAATATTGAAGATTAAATGGTAAAATCTTGCATGAAATATCCTCATAGATAATATTCATTAATCTCAAGGTGGCCTTGAAATATTTGATATGTTATTTAACCATCCTACTACTTGAGTGGGAGAAGGTAGGAAAATACTTTTCTAGATTCCTTGACAGATCATATTGGTCCCTAGGGATAGTAATGGCAGATTTGATTAACTAGGGCTGAGCCATATGAAGGTTAATAGGTGGGACATTTATTATTTGGGAAGGTGTTTGGGATCCACGTATCTTAGGGATTATAGGTATGGGTCTACACCTCTTCGAATTTAACAATGGTGAAACCAAAAGGCTAGTTTAGGCCCTAGACCTTGTTAATCTCCCAGATGCCTCTATAATTATTGGACTCTATTTATTGGGAAAACATGTGAGTGAGCCCTCCTTATAACACCAACCTTTTATTTTTGTTGATGTGGGTTTTATGCACACCTTAAAGAGTTTTAAATGAGGTAGCCTATAATGTTTTAGGATCTCTATGAAACTAGGTTCCACTCTCAAGCATGAGTTGCAAGTATGTGGTTAAAAAAATGGGTGGTGGAATAGCAGGTTGAGTTCGTGGGTTGTTAAAATAGATTTTATGGGTAGATGCATGGATTCTAATAAAAAGTGTAAACAAATAGGCAATTAGGATGGGTAGAGGAATATTTTATGGTGGTAAGGTCACAAAAAAACTCAAAAGGAAGGAAGGGTAAGGCAGAAAAGAATTATATATGTATTTTAAAAGGAATCTCTAAGGCTGTTTATTTAGTGGATAAGTATCTCAAGAACTAGTGTCTATTGCTTGAAACTTTTGCACACTTGCAAACAAACATAGTTATAAGTCTAGGATAATATATATAGGATGCTTAATGGTTTCAACTAAAGGTTTCTCTTCTTTAGGCTACCATTGCATGCCTTTATATAAAAGATTATAGTTTAGACCAAGAAGTTATTTAGGGTAGCTATGGCTCACACCTAAAATACTATATCAAAGGAGAAACCTCTACTCATCTTGGATTATCAATTCAACTTATAATAACTATCTAAATCAATAAAATTTATCAATCTTCAATAGATATTACACATATAAGACTAATTTTCATTAATAAAACAATCAGATTCATCTATAGCATTAGCACACATCATAATTGTTAAATATACAAACTTTTAATTTATTAACTCAAAGAGGGAATAATAAAGAAAAAACATAGTTTCATGACAATCAATTTATTTATTTCTTCCTGTATATTCATTCGAAACCTCAACCCTTTAAAAACAAGGTTCTACATGTATATAAATAAATTGGGGAAGGGTTCACCTTATCCTCCAAGTTTAGAACACTTTGATTACATTTTAATAGATTATATGATAAGTCTCAATTAAATTTTAACAACTTATACATATCTTAGTCATGCAATGTGTACATGTTGACAAAAATGATTCATTTTATTAGCATATAGATGCCACTAGGACTTAACTATTCATTTATAATCACTACATGCAAAATTATATAAAAATAGCCTTCAAGCTAAATCAACTCTTGCTTAATGTTTCTAAAAATTATCATTAGAATTATAGTTATGCTTGTGCTTGATGATGTGGTAACTAGATCTATACTTGGTGATGTACTCATTAATTGAGCTAAAGTATGAAGTGGCACAAATGTGGCTGTTGTTATTAGTATTATAGGTGGAGTATGTGGAGCAAAAGTAGAAGGTAATGTTTGTATTCCCTTATTATTAGCATCCAATTTTTGGTAATGCTTCTACACCTTAGAGTGTTGTGCATGAATTAGGTTTATGTCTAGAAGATGTAAACTAGTCACCCTACTTGTTTGTTCCATAATTCTAGTGTGTTCTCTCTTGGTGGCTCTAAAGCTAACTTGAAAGACTTCTACCTCATCCAATCAAATGTAGTTTGAGTCACCAACTTCCATCTATTATCCCTAATTATTTTCAATTTAATCTCAGTCAAAATTTGTTTGACTAACTTCTCTTGTTCAAGTAATTTGATTATTAGAGCTTTAGAGGATGATACCTAATCCTAGGCCTCTTGTGTTCTTATTAAAGTTAAATTCAAAGCATTTGATTCTTATAA
Source organism: Torreya grandis (assembly GCA_037957365.1). Taxonomy (NCBI): domain Eukaryota; kingdom Viridiplantae; phylum Streptophyta; class Pinopsida; order Cupressales; family Taxaceae; genus Torreya; species Torreya grandis. The sequence continues at coordinate 250,263 of JARHVA010006549.1, read as the reverse complement.
ATGGGTCATCAAGTGTAGGTGGCTGAATGCCTTATTGGGGGTGTAAAACATTAATAAATTTAGATTATTCTCATCCTTTATGAGAAGCTTGAACAATATAGTTATAGAATTTACATGGGGAGCAAAATTGACTCTCAAAGAATGAATTGAATCTAAAATTTCATATAACCTAAGTGTTGCATTCTACACAACTTATTCAATACCTTAGGGGACTAAAATTAATTGTTGTTACTTTGTGAGATTTTATAACTCCTCTTCGAGCTCTTGTCTAGAAATTTCTATTCCATCATGTATGTCCAATATTGCCTTATTTTGCATCTCCATATAGGACTTGAGGTCCTCTATGTATAGGTACCTACCCTTATACCTATTTTGTCTCTTTGAAAGGGAATAAACCTCTTCCTTTTCCTCCATGATCAAAGTTTTGCTAGAGATATCCTCTATTTTCCTCTTCCTAACCTACTATACTAATGTTTTAGCCTTATCAAATAATTATCTCACCATTATAAGTTCATTGATATTTTAGATTGGGCCTCTTAGAGGTTGAAGCTCCTACTTCAGCCCAATCTAGAAGAGTGAGATTTGAAGGATATAATTGCTGAGCTTCCAAGTGCACATGATCTTTAGGCACATACTCAAGCTCAATTTTAGAGTAATGGGCATGGGAATTGATGGCCAAATTATTTTAAAACAATCTATGTTTCCACATTATGGCATTAGATACACAATAAAGATTGGTTGCTTCCTTAGAGCCCTTTTGGTGGTCATTATTATAATTGTGAAGGTTGGTGCTAAAGAAGGCAAAAGTAAACCCAATTAGGTAGAATAAGAATAATTAGAGTGATGGATTGGATGATGGTTAGAATGGACAAAGATATGGTTGATGGGGTGGATATTGAAGGAAAAAAAACTATAGTAGTAAAGGGTAAAGTGGCACTAGGTAGTTTAACAGATGGGTGCATAAAAAGAAGACAAACAAAAAGTGCTTGAACATGAATTAATGTAAAAATAATTGGTGTAGGGATGGTATAAATGGTGGGTAATGACATCAAATAAAATTTGACTAAAGGGATATAAGAAGAGGACCCTTACCAAATGGTTCACTAGTGAGAGGTGCATTAGCTTTTAGTGCTTGTAAGCTTAAGACCTTGGCTTGTTGTAACTCTTCCCCATCCACCTATTATGTTGGATTTCCTTCCAATGAAGTTTGTGCCTCCTTGATTTCTTGTGTGAGAGGGATTTGTGGTCTATCTCCCTTTGGCTTGATTTGATAATACCTTGTTGCTATGTCAACTTATGTAACTATCACCTATTGGGGAAGAGAAGGGGGAATGATGTTTGGTGTTGGGGTCATTGAAGCTGATATTTCTTGTTAATCAAAATAATCCAAGAAAATGATCCCAACTTCTTCCCTTTGTACACTATCCTTCATTGAGTCAACTCTTCTGCCAGCTCTTGCTCAACCTTTCTTAGTTCAATAGTTTGTGTTTAAACTAGAAGAATTTATTCCTCTTCTTATTGTGTAAATTTGGCACTTCTTCTTATTCATCCTATGTTCTAGTAAGTGGTGCCTCACCTACCAATTTATCTTGGTCCTATGGTTAGTCTTGAGCTATGAATGGACCTTGGGGATCTTGTCCCTCTCCTTCAAGTTGCTGATATGGCCTATCACTCCAAAAGTTAGAAGATATTCATCCTCTAGGAGGAGGGATCCTAAACTTTACCTCATCAAGTATGAGAGAGGGTTCAACCTGTATCACCCTCGATGGGTACTTGCTCAATCCTATAGTTATTGCCCTTTCTTTCACATTTTCATCATTTTGGGAATTCATAAATAGAAAATCATGATCCATTGGTTCATGTTTGTAAGCAAGTCTAAGGGTGTGAATCTTCTTCTAGACCTTCCCATGAGGGTCCCAATATCGATGGGGGAGAGTAGACAATGCATATGCTTTCTTGTCATTTATAGACCCCTTAAACTACATCTATATAGTGTATTGTATTCTCCCAATAGTGATATGGGAGCCATGGAAGGTAGCATTCTTATTCTTTGTCAATTCCTTATCAATGGCATTCCATATCTGGTATGCAATTTCCTATTTAGATACCTTTTCTAGAAAAAACTTAGGAAGCTAAAGAGGATCCACCTTGTGGCAAACAACCATAATGACAATGTAGTCAAGGTAGAGCCAATAGTCTCCCATATTATTGGCAAGGGTTATGGCTATGTTAGGTGAAATCTTAGCCAAAGGTTGACTATGTATGGCCATCCAAACATGAGGGTAGAGATCCTTAATAATATTATCTAGTTCTTGACATATGAGTGTATATGCATAAAGGAGTAATAATCATAAATTTGGTTTTTAATAACTTCTAGGTTGGTATCCCATATGACTCTATTGTGCTTATATACTATCCTCATGACTACGTCTAGTAATAGGATATCATGTAAAAATTTCCTTCAAGTGGCCTCCTATCTTTGTGTAATATTTTTTCTTGGAAGCAAGCAGTGATTACTTACCCCAAAACATAGGTGAGCTTTGAGGTACTTAGTAGGTCAAGCAGGGGAACCCACTCCAAATATAGGGAGTATATGTTTACATGGCCAAAAATTCAACTCAATAATGTCATCCCCATAAGGATCCCCATTCTAAATTAGGTGATGGGAATAGGATTCTTGCCATGTTATTTTAGAGTAAATGTTTCTCCAAGGAGAAGCCACTTTTTTAGTGCTTACTCTTCATTATTAGCCTTATTATAGGTAATGACAATATGCAAATAAAACATGACATCAAGGATGGGTAGACTCAAATACCTATTAAATGTATCCCTGAGATGTATACAGTAAATGTGTTATTATCAACGTAGTGAAGGTATCTTCCATCTACTATTCTTCCTTTAAAGAAGAGGCCTCACATTAAGTCTATGCATGGAATAACCTATGGATTAACACCTATGTAATATAGGAATTGCCATTTGAATAGAAGTAGGTACTTCACTAACTACTTATCCTCAACTAAATATCCTCTTCTAGTGTAGAAGAGTCTAAATTATCCATATCTTCCCATAAGGTCGAGTAATTGAGATAACAACCATCGAATATAATAACATCAAACACTATGTCTAAATACTCTATGGAATCCTTAATGGAAACCTTGAAGGGTGCTAAGGCTCCTTTGTATGACCTGGATGATGATGTCATGATTTTAGTATGCTTCAAGCTTTTGAAAATGACATGAATTAAATTAAATTACATGGATTTCAAATCACTCTGGTCGTAATTAGGGATTTTGAGATTATTGAAGGCTAAAGTTTACTTGAGCTCTTTGAAAATTGAATGATGTGATCTTGGTTGGGGGATCAATGTTAATATATTTATACATTGATTTCTAGTTTATGTACCATTAATAACCAATGTCTATGAGCTCATCACCTTCATTAAATTCAAATTCAACAACCTTATCCTAGTGTACATGCCACATAAGATACCTTATCATTTAAGGTGCCATGGTGTTACCTTTCATCTTTTGCCATTTGTCATTATATAGTTCAGTCAAGAGATGTCAAACTTTACCTCTAGGACAAAACACTCTAAAATATAGAATTTTCTTCAAAAATATTGGTTCTAAAATCTTTTATCCCAAAGTTTTTGAAACAAAGTTATCAATGACTAAGTACTCTTCAGAAAGATTATGGTTTGGGTAAAAGTAGTCACATAAAAATTTCTTGAAGAAAAAGCTTCCAAATGAAAGTTCCCAAAATAAAGCCTTTGATGAGAAGTCCCTAAATTAAAGTTTTTGAAATGAATTTTTTGAAATAAAGTCCAAAAAAAAAGAATTATGATGAAAAAGTTCCAAAAAGTCTTCGAAGAAAATTTGTTGATGATTAAACTGTCAAAGACAAAGTTTCCAATACAAAGTTGTCGATGAAAAAGTTTTTGAAGAGAATATTCTCAAAGGAAACCTTCTAATGAAAATTATCTAAAACAAAGTTTTACAAAGTGAAGTCTCTAAAACAAAGCTTCTGATGAAAAAGATCTTGATGGAAAATTTCTCATCAAAAAAGCTCTGAAGGGGAAAACTTCGTGAATAAAATCTACTATCCATAAACTTTATGAAATAAAGTTGCCAAAAATGAAGTTTTTTGAAGACTAAGTTTCTAAAGACTAAAATCTCTAAAATAATCCAATCTAAATTCCTATCATGCAAAGCCATTCTTCCTATCTCTTTATTAATAGGGTAGTTTGAACAAGTGCTTCCAAATGAAAAAAAGTATACCCCAAAGTGATTCAATGTTCAAAACACTGAGTTTATATAGATAATAATAACCATCATAACCCTAAAAAACACATAGATACTAAAATAAAATATTTATTTTTCCTTAAAAAACAAAGGGGGTCACCATTTTTTAGAGAAAAAAATATAGGGTGGGTGTGTTGAATACAACAAAATGACACTTTAGTGATGGACAAAGATGTTTGGATTTTCTTTGGATGTTGGTGTATGGAAGAGTAAATTCATGTTGAAATGGAGTGTGATTGATATGATGGGATGATGGTGATGGTGGGCAAGTTAACCCTAGAGACACTGTGTATATAAATGTTGCCTACATAGTCTGACATGGACATAATCCGTTGGGAACATCAGGCCAGATGTAGTTCTCCAAATATGGGAATGGATTAAAAGTGATGATTTAATGTAATGGAGAGATGAGCATATGATTAATTTCTCACCCAAGAAATGAGTGTTTGAATGATGAATGGATGATAGGTGGATATATACAAGTTATGTTTTGATATGGGTTAATGGATGAAGTGTTTTTTGGATTAGTGAGCAAATGTTATGAAGAATTATATAAAGATGCCACCAAAATATGAGAAATCTTATATTTACATAACTTCAAAGGTCAAACCACAAAATAACATGTCACAAGTAATTGAAAATATCAAATTTATACAAGTGAATAAAGAGATGCAAATGGATAATGGACATATATATAAAAGACTAATGTGATGAGATGCCCCCATATAAATAAGGAGTGTATGGACAGTGGATTTACACATGCTGCCATAGAATAGTTTTCACCATGGTATTTTCTCAAATCACCATAAGAATGGTTTTCACTTTTTGATGGATTTATTTATCTTTCTCTCTCTCTCCATTTTTTAAATTTTTCTATTGATTTTTTGACATATGACATATTTACAATAGAATTAAAGTTACTTAGGCATAGAAACACTTGAGGGGAATGATGTTTATTAGTTAATAAATCTCCTATCCATATTATGTGGCCAATTTGTAATCTTTTATTCCATATTCTATAATGACTATGTATGGAACCAACCAGTTGGGTTCAAACTTTCCTTCTCTCAATCATCATTATTATTTTGTTGATTTTATTTAAGGACAAGATCTTTGATTTTGAACTCTATGGATTTAATAATATTATTATAGATATGGAAAAGGTGATTCTAATAGGATTGTAAATGGTTTAAGGTATTAAGGCATTTATCACCAAGGAGGTAAAGCTCACTTAAGTGGGAAATATGATAAGATTCATCATCAATTATGTTTTTCAAGGATATGTGTAAGGATGGGAGCTCAAATTTGATATACAAGATTGACTTAATTCCATAAAAAATGAATATGGGGTTTCCCTCTTGGGTGTGTGAGTGTTAGTTGTGGTATGCCCATAAATCAAGATAAAATTTGAGGTGATAGTCATGGCTATCTTCATTGAAAACTATTTTGAGGATTTTTAAGATGTTTTTATTTGTTGCCTCAACTTGTTTGTTACCTTTGCTAGTAGTAGGGAGTGGACCACTTGTGCTTAATGTGATATGATTGGAAAAGGGCATTGACATCCTTAGTTTTGAAGGATTTTCCATTATTAGAGATAATAGAACATAGAATTCCAAATTAGTAAATAATGTGGTTCAAGATGAACTTGGAAATTTTCTTGTGACATAAGTTAAGGGCATGAATTCAACCCATTTAATAAAGTATTCAATAATTGTAATGATATGTTTGTGGCCATTAGAAGAATTATGATTGGTTTTTATAATGAGGTATAACCCCTATGTGTATAATGGCCATGGCATTATAATGGTATGCAAAGCTTATGATGGACTTGGATTAGGTCACCATGTTTTTGGCATGGGACACATTTTTTGACATATAAACATGAATCGATTTCCATTATTGGCCAATAATAATTGATTCTTACAATATTTTTGGCAAGGACCATGCCATGTGTATGAGTGCCATATATTCCATCATGAACCTTCTTAATTTCTAAGTTTACCTCTTAAAAATTCAAACACCTTAATAGAGTTACATCATAGATTTTCTAATATAGGGTGTTTCCAAGGATGGTGAAATGTGGATGAAGGATTTATTTTGATTATGGGTTAAGTTGGGTGGAATGAGGTTATGATGGAGGTAAATATAAGTATAATGTTACCATGGTGAAGTGGGCCCAACAACTTCACAAAAAATCTCTAAATCTAGCGTATCATATTAGGTATCATCAAGTCTTATACAAGAAAGTGATTATGTTTAGTTTATAAGTCAAGAAGTGAACTAATTATAGCCATTGCATCTGATAGTCTATTGTTAGTCCAAGGCACTTATTCAAAATATATATATTAGAAACAAAACTTAAGAATATTCACCATCCATTTGTAAGGGATTATATTTTCATCTTTGGCTTAAAATTCATCTAGGACTTATTTTATGATAAACTTGGAATCACCAAAGACTAGAAGATGTTGGATACCCCATATTTTTTGTGTAGGGGAATTCTGTATTGGTAACTTAAGAATGGATACGTTCCCCCAATCCATGATTAGTGAAATATCCATTAAAATACATCTTCTTGAATAGATTTCATCTATAGAAATGATTGATTCATATAGAAAATCTTTTGTGAGAGGTGTATAATCTAGTAGAAGAACTTATACCAAAGTATATATAATTTCATGTCCCTTAATTAATTTCTAGTTGACATATTCAAGATCAAACTTATTAAAAATCATAACCCACTTAGCCATTATTATTGTTAGAGATATTCTAAATAGGAGATATTTGAGTGGATCAATTTTAATAATGATCTTTATTTGATTGTTGATCATGTAGTGATGAAGTTTTTTTGAAGCAAAAATAATCACATGACATTTTTTTCCCATAGGAGATTAATTTAGATCGTAGGACACCAAAGTTATACTTAAGTAGTAGACTAATATTTCTAACCATTATTCATTTTCTTGAGTCAACAATTGCCATAATGCATATTATGTTGTTGATATACACAAAATAAAAGGTTTTCTTGGGGTCAATGGAATTAGGACTGGTGGATTAGAAATATATCATTTAAGATTTTCAAATGCTTTGTGTCAGACTTCAATCCAATGAAAAGGAGTGTCTTTCTTGAGTATAAATGTAAAGGGGTGACATATGTCTACAAGTTGTGAAATGAATCTTTGGATTGCTTGAACTTTACCTTCCAAACTACACATATTTTTGAGATTTTTGGGTGGAAACATGTCCATGATAATTGTAACCTTTGAGGATCAAAATCAATGCCTCGATGTGATATTATGAATCCAAACATTTTACCTAAATTAACTCCAAATAGAAACTTGTTTATATTTAAATAGAGATTATATTATCTCATTCTTTCAAAGACCCTATAAAGGATCATGGGGTGTTCTACTCTAGTTTTGGATTTAGCAAGGATGTCATCTACATAGTTGACAAATTTCATGAATATAATATGAAATGCATAGGAGATATAAGATGTAAAATAAGTAAAAAATAATAAATGGACCACACAGATCAAAATTTGAGATAGATTTACCATGGGAAAACCTTAAAGAGGTAAAAAACTTACCAAAAGATTATTCTTTATTGAGAAACCAATACAACCCCAATACAAATTACTCTCAATCTCACTTCTTCTTTGTCCTTCAAAAAAATCTTATTCACCCAAAATTATATCAAGTTTGAATGAATTTACAATATGGATAAGACCCTATTTATAGTACTCAAGAAGGTAGGTGAACATTGTGAAATAATGGGTCCATCCATCCTGATAACCCATTTAATTGAATTTGGTAATTATTAAATAAACATAAGTTTATTATTTATTTTCATGATGTTTTTAACTCATGTTAATTAATAATATATTATTATTTAATTATTTTACAATGCTAAGGGAAAATAAACCCACTTATAATTAAATGTTCTAACAATAGTCTTCCATGATGTCATGAAGCATGTCATGGAAGATGACCATCATTACTATCTAATAGGTAGCTCTAGAATTCTTAAGGCCAAAAGGAATTACTTATTAACATAAAGTCCAATGTGTTATAAATTTTGTCTTATGTTGGTCCTTGGGAGTTATTTTGATTTAATTTTAACCCAAAAAACCATCCATTAAGGACAACATATCATGACTTTTGATGGAATCTATGATTGTGTCTATGTTTGGCAATGGAAAATCATTATTTGGACACAATTTTTTGATGTCCTTGAAATATGTACAAACTCATAGTCTTGATGGTTTACTTGATACTGGTACTATGTTAGATATATATTCAGAATAGTCAATAAGACATATGAAACTAACCTCCAATTTATTTTTCAATTCATCTTTCAAAAGTAATGCTAATTTGGGAGAATCTTTCTAAGTTTTTGTTTTACTAGTTTGGAATCCCTACGGATAACAAGATTGTGCATAACTAATGATGGATCTAAACTTGGCATGTTAGAATATGACCATGTAAATAAATATGAGAATTATTTGATCAAGAGTGTGAAAGTGTTTTATTCCTCTAGATATAATGATGTAATAAGTTTCACATTTTTTAGATTCTCATCTATCTTAATGTTAACCTCAATAGTTATTTTAATTTTTAGATTCTCATCTATCCTGATGTTAACCTCAATAGAGTTTTTAATTAAGAGGGTAGATTCTTCTTGATACTTTAGAGGAGGAGGAGGAGGAAGATTGAATCCCCCATCAAGTTATTCATCATTAAAATATTATTATTAAAGTGTATAGGTTGTTATTATGAACTTAAAATATCCCTAAAGTATGCAAAATCATCCAATTAAATGGAAAATCCCTTTTTGTGGTCCCTTGCTGGGATGTGATCTCTGTTTCTAAAAAAACTAAAATATTGCCTCATAATTTTAGAAATGATCAAGCAAAGGTGATGGTTGTTGGTCCCATTGAATAAGGTTTAGATATGTAATCTCAAGAATTTTAATGACATTATCATGGAATAGTTTAGTAAAGGAAAGATATTCAAATTGGTTATATATAGAACTTGTTTTAGTATGTAAAAAGTCTTCCTAATACTCACTAGAAGAACCACTATTTTAAAGTACTTACATTGAATGGTTTAAATCCAATTCCATTTAAGTATTCATAGAGAGAAAGACCCTTGCCTTTGTAGTTCATTATATTACACATTATGGATTTAAAAACAAGGTATTGGTTGTTTAGGAAACATGTAGCTTATTCATTAGAATAAATCCAATAAGAGTTAAAATATTTGATTTGTTCCTTGAAAAGGCAATTGCCTTAGACTAATGAAGTCTTTCCAAAGTTGTAAATCACTTGAGTATCCTTTCTATAGTGGGGCATGTCATTATTACTAAGAGATATGTGGATTTTGCCTAAGTAATGAGTGTCATGAATTTCACATTCATCTATCCCATTATGTAAAATAGTGAACTTATATAGAGGAGATGGTATGTATTATGAAGTGGAAGGTCCAATTATAGATAATATATTTGTGAATGTTTGAAGTAACTCATCTAGATGAATGTAGTTAAAGAGCTTTGGTGATTCTTTAATAGGTGCATAAGTGTCTTCAATAACTAGGAGATAATTGGATTGTCGATATGGTCCTTAAAATAATTTGTAATATTATAAGGGTTGAGGGTCACCAAGTATATTTAATTCCATTCCATCTTAGGAAAAATTAAAACATTGTTGTAGAGTGGATGAAATGACATTCATGGTATGGATTTATGGACGTTTAAGAAGTAGATTATATAGAAGGTCTAAGTTAATTACATGAACTAAAGTCTCTTGAATGATAGGTCCCAACATAAGAGGAAGATAAATGGTGCCCATGGACTTATGCTCATCGTTATCATATGACTTGATGGTAATGATGTTAGTTTCTAGTGTTGTTTCTAAATATCCTAAATGCTTTATTAATCACAATGTATATAAATTCAGAGTTGAGCCATTGTCTAAAAACACCCTTTCTACTTTGTGCCTAGATATAATAAATTATTTATACAAGGGTAAATTATGTATAGATCCCATGGGGTAGACATAAAAATGATCAAATGTGACTTGATTTTTAGTGGTTAAGTTTCCAACTAATGCTTAAAAATTAGATGGGTTATGTTTTAACCTTTTAGGGTTTAGCTATGTAAATACTATGTTTGATTAAAGTGTAGAGTAGTCTAAATTAGTGAAATAATATGCATAAAATAACCTTTAATTTATTACAAATTTTGACTAGATTTTATTTTCTATAAATAGTAAAAAATATGTGCAAATAAAGACTTATATTAAAAACATCTGATATAGAATATTTGAGTGCTAAAAACTCATATACAAATAGGTTTGAATGTCATCAACTAGATCCCTATATTAGAACCCCTCTTAGACAATAATGCCAGACTTAGATAGTAGCTTCATATGGCTCTAGTGTCTTGAAAATGGTGCTAGTGTCCTCTATAAAGGACTGCTCCAAAATTTTAGGTGTACTTACAACTGTGTTTCTAGGTTCTGTTCTTATGTGCATGAATTTTAAAACTCTGTATTATGCCTTTAATATATTATTTATGATGCAAACCCTAATCCTCTTTGAAAGTAAGGAATAACTTGAAAAGTGTGTTCATTAGGAGGATAGGCTAGACATTTTTAACAACCTACTATTAAGAGAGTTTTTTACATACCAATATTCTAAAGAGGGATCAAGTTCAATGTATTTATCCCCACCCAAATACTCATGCAAGTTCAAGTGATGCTATAATCATAGTCGTCTCGAATGCCTTAAGTGTATTTGATATTGGAAATCTAGAAAATATAAGCTTAGGGTAGATGTATATGGTAGTATGTATAAGTAGGTTATAATAGGGATTAATAACCTTGATTTTGTTCAACTTGTTTTATGTTTGAATAGATATTTTGCATCTAATTTACATCTAGTGGATAAAGGTTTGAAATTAATGTATTTATAGTGTTATGTAGCTTGTGAAAATAATAAAATATACTTATGCTGAATTTGGGAGGGTTTTAGTTTTGAAAATATATTCATTTGAAAAAGGTAGGGTAAAGGATATTAGCACCATTTTGGGGACACTAGAGCCACATGGATCTAGTGTCCTTAATGTGGTACTAATGTCTAATTGGTAACTTGATAGGCATGAAGGGCTAGCATTAGGAAATTAAGATCTGAGACTACATTTAAGATGATTAGGGATGCCTATTATCCACACAAAGGATAGAAAAATGTGATAAAAGGCTCTAGGATAGGTCTAGGGCTAAGCTAGGAATAGGTTGTCTCAAGTAGCACTCTTAACACTCAAATACCATTTTTAGGTGATTAAAAGTTAATGTATTATGGGACTTTATAACATTGGAGGGTTTTATACAATATGTATTTACACATAGGGGATGTATTGAGAAGCTCTAGGATAGATATTTGAGCTGGTGTCTTCTCAAGTTACTCTAGAATGTTGTACTTACTCTCAATGGTAAGTGAGGAAGCACTTAGTATGGTGATCTTGGTTTGCCTTTTTGTAATGGCACAATCTTTGGATTTAAATTTGATAATAGAAACATGATGACCCATATAGTTAATACAATTGAATATAGAATCAAAAAAGTTATTAGATTGATTGCCATTACTAGTTTGGGTTTGTTCTGCCCTTGCTCATGTTTTGGAAATGGGTCTTTGTATATACCCAAATTTTTATTTTTGGATGATGAAAATTGATTTTTAATTTTAATGTCCCCATGATAGATGAGGTATTGAATGTAATGTTTTATCCTCATGTAATGGTTTGTTGAATGTCCCTTGATCTTGTGGTATTCACAGTATTCATTATCTTGGTACCACTCGGGTTTAGGAATATTCTCTTCAAATGGTTTAGTGTTGGGGAAGATGATCATGTTTACAATGACTAATTTTCAAAAAAAAAAAAAAAAAACATCATAAGGTTCTCCCAAAGGAGTGAATTTGTGTTATTAGATTTATTATTTTGGTTGGCCACTTGGAATGGTTATGTTATTGATAGGTTGCATGTGTTGGACTTGTTTCACATCAATTATACCATCACCTACAAATTTTTTTTTCTTTTAAAAGAATTTGGATTTTTCCATTTGATTTTAAGAGGTATTATCTTATTTGAAAATTTTAATGGCACCCTTTGAAATTAAATTTCTCTTAATTTGAACTCCCTTCTCTATGATCTTATCAAATGATGTGGGACAATGGAATTGTAATTGATAAGCCAAATTTGAATTAAGATTTTTTGTGAAGATTGCAATAAGTTGTTTCTTGAGTAGGAACCATGGAAAACAAATTTATAATGACAAAAATATTTATAAGGAGGAAAAAATCTCACCATTTCATTATTTGGTATCGTATAATTCTAGCATGGTTAACACCTGCTCAACGTTGTAAGAGAAATGACACACAAATCTTTTAGATAAGTATTCAAAGTTAGTGATTGATCCTTTGGGTAAGTGAAGAAATTAATATGGGGTTGGCTCCTTAGACTATGTAGGAAGAGTATTAATATGTATTCATTATTATAGGCAACATCTATACATTCCATATAAAACTCTTTGAGATATTCCCTAGGATATCCCTTTTGTATTTCTCAAACTTGGGAATTTCAAAATGTGTAGGAAAGGGTGTCATCATGTTGTTAACGTTGAATGGATATGGAAAAATTTATTTAAATTTGAGTTATTTTTGTTTGGAAAAATTACCATCTTACAAGCCTTATATTTTATCTTTCATGTTTTGCCACACGTCAATAAAGTGTGGTAAGAGTTGATTGTTTTGATTTTAATGATAAATGTGTTGGATGCTTGACCAATGAATGGATTTGGGTTTGTGTTATAATGTGGAAATGAATATTAATTTTGAGGTGGATTATTAATGAATTGATTTAGAATTGGCTTTGAGTTAAAATATGGATTTGGATTCGATGGATTTTTGAAGGGATTTGGATTTATTGGATTTGGGGGTTGATTTATAAATGTATTTTGATTCAATTTTGGATTTGATGTTAAACCAAACAGTTGGTTTTGATTGATGTTGGGTTTGAATGATGAATTAGGATTAGATGTTAGATTAGGGTTTGTAAATGTATTTTAATTTGTGGTTGGTGGAACTTGATTTGTTGATGGATTTGAATTTGTGAAAGAATTTAGACGTGTAAAATAATTAGGAATAAAACTTGAAAAATGATTTGATATTGTTCCTAAAGTAAATTTTGGATGTTGATTGATTGGTGAACTTGAATATGGATTCAAGTTATAATTTGTATTTGGATTTGTTTGATTGATTGGTGAACTTGAATAAGTATGCAATTTTGGATGTTGGTTGGATTGGTTGATTTATGAACTTGAATATGGATTGAAGTTCTAATTTTGATGTTGATTATTGATTGGAAAATTTGAATGATAATTAAAATTCATATTTGGATTTATTTTTGAACTTGAATATGGATTCAAGTTCAGATTTTGATGTTGATTGTTGATTGGTGAATTTGAATGCATATTCAAATTCAGATTTGGATTGATTTATGAACTTGAATATGGATTCAAGTTTGGTTTTTGATGTTGATTGTTGATTGGTGAATTTAAATGCACATTCAAATTCAAATGTGGAGTGATGATGGGTGAGGTTGAATAAACATTCAAAATTAGATTTTGATTTATTGGATCATTAATTGGTGAGTGTCTAATGGGATTTAAACTCTAGTTTGGATTGGGATTAATGATGGGTGAACTAAAATATTCATTTGAATTTGTATTGGTTCGAGCTAATCTTATATTAAGATTATGATTAATTGGATTTAAATTCATGGATTGATTGACCAAGGGATTATTTGTTTTGTTAGATTTAAGATTAACAATCTCTTGATTTTATGTTGGACATGAGATTTTATAGAAAATACATGGTTTGGTTGGGATGTTTCTTCATTCATGATAATTTTTCCTTTGTCCATATAAACTTGGGAATTGGAATTGGTTATATTTATGATGACCTTGATATTCCCTAAGGATTCATGAGATGTGGTTTGATCTTGTATGAGGGATACTGATTTATTCCTAAAAAATAAGTGATTTAAATTTTGGAATACAAAATCAGGAGGAATCTTAGCCCTGACACTCAAAACATAGAGAAAGACCTCATTATTATTGGTTAAGACATATCCAGTGATTTTAGAAGGGGGAAAGATGGCTCTAGGGATATTCTCTTATTGGTAAGTTCCTTATTCTTCCTCATTGTCATGGATTTCATGGATCTCAATTTGATGTTCTTGGTTACCCAAGTCAAAAGGGTTATTTTTGTTAGTGTAGTGCTTTTTCCCATTGGGTTTTGCCTACACAACCTTATGGCCATTCTATGTCAATAAAGCTTCTTTAGGTTAGTTATAAAAGGGGCACATAGGCTAATTATATTTTAATGTAATTATCCAATTAGGAAAATTAGAGGCTTCCTCATGTTTCCCTAATTTTTCCTATATGTACCTCACTTTTTATTTTTTGAAGGTAAGATAGGTTAATGCAATTTTATGCAAGCAGGTCATATTTTACAATATTGTTGTGTGAAGTCAAGATTCTTCTTCCTTTGAAATTTATCTATGATTTAATTGCTATATACATAGATTTTCTCAATATTATATGCAAGGATCCAAGATCATGGCTAATCTGACATGGTATTAGAGCCATTTTTATTAGTATTGCAGAAATCTTTATGGTGAAATCTTGCTACATTCACTATTCTATCAAAAAGAAGGGTTTGTTGAGATTCTTTGGAGAATTCATGCAAAACTTTCTACTGGAGCTTTAGATCTCAAAAATGACTATGCTATTAGTTTTAAATGGTGCCAAAACCCTTAGGATCAAGTGTAAACATGACATAGTTCTAGATTAGCCAATATTTTCATCTCTTTTTGGCATCCCAAGGCCTCATTTTTTATTTTTTACAAAAATTCCTTTGGGTTTCTTCCTTAGGTCAAAATCTCAAATGGGCCTCTTATTGAATTTTCTTTGTTGAAGTATTTTGGATGTTTTTGGATTGCCTCAATTTACATGCCATTAAACTTCTGTGTTACTTAGATCTACAGGTGTTCATTACTTTGGCTCTACAGTTGATCTACTTTGTGTTGAATGCATTAGATATTCCACTGATCAATTTGGGCTTTTGGAGGGCTATTACTTAGCCAACATACCAAATCAAACTTTCATTAGTGAGTAACTTCACTTTTCTAACTTGAGTTGTTTGATAAGTTTGCTTAGTTGTCTATAGAAAAAATTAGACTCGTGGAGTTGTTTTACTTGAAAATCCATGAAGTTAAGTAAAATAGGTTTAAAAACTTGATTTACTCTACTATAGACCAACTCAAACTTGTAGAGTTGATTTAATTGAAAATCTATGAAGTTAAGTAAATCAATTTGAAAACCTAGTTTACTCTACTATAGACCAATTCGGGTTTTTGAAGGGTCATTACTACCTTAGGTTTTTAAAGGGCCATTACTACTAGGATTTAGAATTTAAGCAATATCAAAACTCTGAATTACTCTTTCGAGACTGACCCAGACTTTTAAAGGGTCATTACTACCTTACTCAGGTTTGTGAGGCACCTCTAATTTAGTTTTTTTACCATTTATATATTTTTTGGTAAAACACCACAAGTCTAGAATTTTTTTTTCATTTTTTGGAAAGGGTCTAGGAATGTGTAGAAGTAATAACTTGTAAGTGCCATAACTTTCAATCCGTAGCTCCATTTTGGGTGATGTTTTTTTTGAAAGTGAATATTTTTTCAAGATCTATGGATTAGTGATATTATTTTAGGACCTTTATAACATCCATTTTATTCATGGTATAATGGGTTAAAACTCAATATACCTTTCTTGGATTTATTATCGACTATGCCCGACATCCTTCTTATACTCTCTCACACTAATTGCTCATAGACAAATTCTTGGTGGTGTATGACCTTCAATATTAAATGTGTATTGTATTGTAACTTAAGGGGGGGTCTTATTGATAGTTCAAGGGGGTACTTGTATTATGTATAATCTATTCCTTACTTTCATCTCAATTTTATAAATTATCTCAATCTAATCTACACTAATGCATCTAAACATTAAACCACTCACACCATTTAACTATCTCGATTGGAAGTCTAAAATGCAGCTTGCCTTGAGAGGTAAAGGACTCTATTAGATCACTATGGGTGAGGAAACTAAGCTATCTATAGATGAAAAAAAGGTTAAGTGTTATAAAAAATGTGATGAGGCCTATGGATTCTTATACTTGTCCATGTCTCTTGACCTCCTATTTCATGTTGAATCTATAAAAGCTCACAATGAAGTCTAGACCATCCTAGATAATCTTTTTGGAGTGTAGGACATCATGAGGGGTCATGAGCTAGAGAATAAGCTCATCACATTGAGCCTAATTGATTATGACACCCTAAAATACTTATTCACAAAGTTTAAATCACTAAGACTATAGTTTAAACAATGTGGCATTAAGAAAATAGATGACCAATTTATTCTATTTGTGTTTGCAAAACTAGGTCATGACTATTCAGTTTTCATCTCTATATTTCATGATATTAAATGTACACTTGGAAATTACCATCATTCAATGAGTTTGTTTCTGATATGAATCAATATTAAGATAAGATGGTTTAAATAGGTACACTGAAGTCTTCAAAATCACATTCCTTAATTGTCAATCAGGACAAGAAGAAGCCTTCTAGCAGTGGAAAATAGGAGAAGAAATAATATAAACTAGATCATGAACATAAGAAGAATAAAAAATTAGATGTCCATCCTAAGGAATCATAAAATGAGTCCTCCTCAAGTGGGAAACCTAAGAAGGAGAAACTCAAATTCAAATTTGTAATAAACTTGGGCATGATGAATCTCAGTGTATGAAAAAGAAGATTGACACCTTGACTAAGATGCTTGAAAAGAATAACATCAGTGTTCCTAAATCCTCAACTCAAAACATGTTTCCACAAGATTATGCAAAGGCTAAATACAAAAATATGGGTAAAAATAAGGGCAAGTCACTTGTTTTAATAGCTTATTATCCTTTGACTTGGGTTATTGATTTGGGTGCTTCCTATCACATGGCCTCCTCAGAGTATCTATTTTAAAAAATAGAGCCATGTTCTATGCCTTCAATTCTCATGGGTGGTGACACTTCTATAGAATTTAGTGGTAAAAGATAAGTTGAATTAAATGAAGGGACATTCAATGATGTTTTGTGTATTCCTTCCCTATCCACCAATCTTTTGTCAGTGTACCAAATCACTCACATATGTGTAGGGAAGCGAGTTGAATTCACACCTAATTTAGTGGTTATCAAATAGCTACACAATGACATTTTAGTAGATTATGGGAAGGCTAATCATAAATTTAGGCTATATATCTTCTCATAATATGCCCCAGATTAGCCCTCAAATTTAATGCTGACTCATGAAGATGGAATGAGAAAACTATGGTTTAGGGTTACCTAAAGTGAAATTATTAGATGGCCTATGTAATGGTTGCATTTTTTCCAAACATCTAGAAGAGAAATATGATAAGGGTAAAGTAAGGAGAGCTAAACAGAAGCTAGAAATTATCCACAGTGACATAGTAAGTCCATTTCCAAAACCTTTATTCAATAGGACCAAATATATGCTCACATTCATCGATGACTTTTTGAGGTACACCTAGGTGTTTTTTCTCAAAAATAAGTATGAGGTACTTGATTACTTTAAATACTTTAAGGCACTTGTGGAGAAGTATTCAGATTGTTCCATCAAAATATTAAGGACTAACAATGCTAGGGAGTATGTCAACAATAGGTTTGAGTAGTTTTGCACATCAAGGGGGATTCAAATGCAACACATAGTTTCATACAGTCCTTAGTAGAATGGTGTGGCCAAACATAAGAACTATACCTTGAAGGAAATGGCCAACTACATGCTTCAATCAAAGTCTCTTACTCCTCAATTTTGGGTTGAAGCAATCAACTATGTGTGCTACATTCAAAACCATGTTACACATAAATCCTTGAAAGGAATCACTCATTTTAAAGCTTGGGATCATCACAAGACCATAGTGGATCACTTTCAAGTGTTTGGGTCACCAATAATGGCCCATGTTCCCAAGAATAAATGCAAGGTAATGGACCCTCAGAGTCAGTCTTGTATCCTTATGGGGTATGCAAAGGGTAATAAAGGATATAGGCTCCTACATCCTAAAAATCATGAGTTATTCATTTAAAGGAGTGTCAATTTTCATGAGGGCCCACTTGAACTCACTACTGGCACTCTAGACTCTTCAAAAGTCTCACTAGACATTAATTCCACCTCAAATAGTGACTTAGATCCACCTCAAAATCCTCCTAATGATCAAGATGGCTCTTCTTCTTCTTCCATTTCAAGTGATGAGAGTAGTGATGATGATTATCCTCCATATAAAACTCACACTATAGATGATGATGAATCACCTCCTTATTTTCCAATCTCATACAATTATAGTCCCACTTGGGCCAGAAAGCCACTTCAAAGTGCTAGGAAATGGATTAGAAATCCATCGAATACAAAGTAGACACGCTCATAGTTTTAGGGGACTTCACATGCCTACCTAGACATTACCTCATATTTGTAAACCTTTAGTGAGACATCTAGCATTCTAGAATGGGATTCTACTATGTAGGAGGAGTATAGTTCCCTAATCAAGAATAAAGCATGGGACTTGGTCCCTCTTCTTAAAATAAGAAATTAGTCCATTAAAAATGGGTTTATCAAACTAAGTATGGTGTAGATGGGTCTGTTGATAAGTAAAAATCTCATCTAGTTACAAAAGGGTTTTATCAGGTGCCTAACATGGACTACATCAAGACATTTTATCTTGTAGTTAAGATGACATCTATCAGAATCACTCTAATCATCACATCCACACATTAGTGGGATGTTCAAAAAATAGACATCAAGATTGATTTTATACATGGTGACCTCAAAGAAGAGATCTACATGGAGCAACCACAAGTATTTTTGGAATATTGCTCCTTGGTTTGTAGACTCAAGAAATATATCTATAGACTCAAATAGGGCCCTCGGGCATGGTATGCCAATATAGACTCCTTTCTCATCATAGTTAGGTTTACTAGATGCCACTTAAATCTAAATGTCTACATCTTATGGTAGGATGATTATCTATTGATCATAGTTCTCTATGTGGATGACTTGTTGATTATAGGGAGCTCATGATCATCCATCTCAGTAGTGAAAATTGCACTTTTAGATAGATTTTCAATTATCGACATGGGATTGCTACATTACTTTCTCAGGATTGAAATCATTTATTCAAAATTTAGGATAACTTTATCACAATCCAAGTATTATCTTGATTTTCTTGCAAGGTTTAACATGGTTGATTGTAAGCCAAATCCTACTTCCTTCTTGTCTGGTGTGAAGCTTGAGGTTGATTGTCCTACACCATTGGTTGATGCAACTCCATATTGATAACTTGTGGGTAGTCTCATCTATCTCACACACACTAGACCTAACATATCCTATACATTTGACATGGTCTCCCAGTATATGCAAGAGCCACATGAATTACATTGGAAAGTAACTAAGAATATTCTACACTACATTCAGGGTTCACACAACTATGGGATACACTACAAAGCAAGAATAGAGGTTGATTTAATTAGATACAAATATTCAGATTAGGCTAGAGATATTCAAAGTTGAAAGTCCACTTTAGGCTATAATTTTTCACTTAGTTCAGGTACCATAAGTTGGTCAAGCAAGAAGCATCATGAAATTTCTTTATCATTTACAAAGGAAGAATACAAAGGGGTTGTCAATTCCACCACTAAGGCATTCTAACTTTAGGGGATTCTCACTAAGTTTGGTATCCAATTTCATAAGCCAACAATCATCTATTGTGACAACCAAAAAACTATCCAAATTTACGAGAATCTGGTTCTACATCAAAGGACCAAACATATAGAGATTCACATACACTTCATGAGGGCACTTATCAAAAATCAAGTCTCTAATCTTTAGTACTATCCAACATCAGATTAGATTGTAGATACTCTAACCAAGACCTTCAGAGAGAGTAAATTTGTCCATCTATGAGCTCTCATTAGGGTTAGGGATTCTCCACCTTCTTCTTCCTCCTATGGAGGTTCTTCACTATGTACTTGGGTACCTCATCAGGGTTTTAATGCCAGGACCCAATTCTCATCTCACTTAAGCTATGCTTAAGGGTGGGTGTTGGTGTAGTGATTTTTACCATTGGGTTTTTCCTACACAACCTTATGGCCATTCTATGTAAATTAAGCTTCCTTAGGTTAGTTATAAAAGGGTCACATAGGCTAATTATATTTTAATGTAATTATCTAATTAGGAAAATGAGAGGTTTCCTCATTTTTCCCTAATTTTCCATATATATACCCCACTTTACCTTTTTGGAAGGTAAGACAGGTTAATGCAATTTTATGCAAGTAGGTCATATTTTGCAATATTGTTGTGTGAAGACAATATTCTTCCTCCTTTGTAATTTATCTATGATTTCATTAATCCATACATATATTTTCTCAATATTCTATGCAAGGATCCAAGATGATGGCCAATCTGACAATTGCCAAATAGATCCTCCCTCAACCTAGGGTTTTTCAACATAGCCATGTGCCTTATGATATGTGACATTTCTAAGAAAGATTGACTAAAAAATAAAATGATGAAAGACCAAAAAATAAAATTAATATGATTGACAACAAGTTTTTGAGTTTTTGTAATTTAGAACTTTGATTTTTAAACTTTGAATATGATTTTGACTTAGTTTTAAAATTTAAATTTAAATTTTCAATCAAAAGTATTTCAACACGTGGCTTTCACAAGAAATAAAAATAAAAAAGTTCCTAATTTAAACACACATGAAATTCAAAAAAAGATATTAAACTAAGATAGAGGACTTGAATAAACTTTTAGGCTATCATAGATACTAACTCATCTGCTAGATAGTGTCAGCTCAATGTTTTAGAGTACTGACTATGGAGGATCTTGCTATTTCCATAGCCCACTAAATCATGTTTTGAGGGCAATATGAGAGTAGATTGTTAATGCTAACCACTAACTGATGCATCCAAATAAAATGATAAAATGGCTCACCCAGGTGTAATTTTTTCATAATATTGATTAAGGGGAGTTATTTAAATATATCTCAATACGTGAGGCATAAGACTGTATAATGAGTTATTGAAACCTTGAGTATTAAGACATGGAAACCTCTCAAATCACAATGCACTTAAAAAACATCACCAATTAGGCCTTTGAAATATATGTTCCTATTATTTATACTCCATCGATACATAGAGTTTGGCCTACCATATAGTGGTGAAATCCACAGTTGATAGAACCCCTAAGAAAAAAAAAGAAGACTAGCACTTGTCCCTAATTCCCAAGTATTGTCACCAATGTGATTTCAAAGGAAGAGAATACACTTAAGTGAAACCTTGGGTAACAAAAGTTACATGTTTATATTTGATTTAAGAGTATCATCACCAATGTGATGCCAAGGAAAGAGCATACACAATCTTATAAAGCACACAAAAAAGTGTTTTGAAATGAAATTATTAAAATATATGATTAATTAACTCCAAAAATGAAAATATGGACTAATTACTATGTAAAAGTAAATGACTAAACTAAAATAAATAAAAAATTGAAAATAAGAAGGTTAGTCAAAAAATTGAAAATAGAAGCATAATGTTTAGAAACAAAATAAAATTTGATTTTGAACTTGCTTTATTTTCTTAATCTTAGAAAAATGGCTTGTAAAAAACTAATAGAAGTGTTTTGAAAGATCAAATGACAAGAAAACCTAGAAAATTAGCTAAAAAAGAAAGCAAATATATGGAAAATAGATAAAAATGCTAGCCTCTAGAATGATTTTACTATTACACAGTCAGAGAAAATGAAGAATTCGTTAATAGATGAAACCTACAAAAAGTAGAAAGAAAAATAAAAAAAATAAGGACTTAAAAAATGATTTCACTATAGATAAAATGTTTTCACCATCCTACCAAAACACAAAAAATAAATAAATAAAGAAATAGATGCAAAGAAAACTAAAATAAAAAGACTGTTAGAATGGAAAGACAAACACAAATGTAACAAGAAAGTTTAAACACTATGAAATAAATACTGAAAATGACCCATAAATGATTTTGATATTAACCAAAATAGATTCACTGAAGATATCTATGATTTCATTGTTTTGTAAAAATGTGTTTGAATAAAATACAAAAACAAAAATAGGGAGAAAAATTGAAACATAAGAGGGTTAGGTAAAAAAATATACATAGATTATGTAGGAATATAAAAACTACAAAAATATGAATAAAATTACCACAAAAATGAATTCGATGTTTGTCCCAATGAATTCGTTGCAAACATCTCCAATTTCACATTGTGTAATGTAGTCATAGAAAATGTCATTTGAGTGAAATGATTGTTACTTGAGACAATATTAACTTAGCTTAGACCTAGATCTATCTTAGGGCCTCTTTTAATTATTTTATAGATTTTTTGTGAGTTCAACCCACTCCAAGATGTACTTAAAGTAACACTAAGTTTCCCTTCGGCACTCAAGCCCCTTATTCACTAGCTCCTACCACTTGGACATTAGCACAAACCTTTAGACACTAACACACTTTGCTATTGACCTATGGGCCACACTACTATACCTTATCTCTTTACTTCCCTAATGGATATCTTTTTGTTGCTCAAATCACTGCTAGGGTCAGCCTATACCTTTTTCACATATTGAAAAGCAACAAAATGCTATAAATAGACCACTTTCATTAACTTGTCCACTAGATGGAAATCAAATGCAAATACTCATAAACAAACTTAGAAATAATTATGCAAATCAAGGTCATTGATCCCTATTCAGTGATACTTCTACATACACCCATCTAAAACAATTGAGAACTTAGATTACTCATATTTTTAATCTCAAGTCACACTCAAAGGATTCAAACCAACACTCATACTAACATTCACTTACATTTGTGCCAACACTTATATTAGGATAACTACATTGAGATTGATCCCCTTTCAAGGTATTAGTATGTAGGCAACACTCAACACATGGGGTGTTGAGGACACATCCAACCTACCCTGTTAACTCCACTCTTTTTCTAATTATACTCCTTAAATATCCTAACAAGCATGGAGGCCTAGGTTTTCACATTAAATCAGTCAAAATAGGGAATAAGAAATGAACTAAGATTAGTGCACACAAGCATATGATCCTCAAAATTAGGCAAAATTACACCCAAAAGTTCATTATCCCTACTACCAAAAGGACATTAGCATGACATAAAGGACACTAGTGTGATGCACTACTATACAGGGGATCATGCTATTGTCCAAGAGGGTGTTTTACTATTTGTTTTTATTCATGATATCTTGCATAGTCCTTGTACCAGTTTCCAACCTATTATTTGTCTATCTCAATTAGTTTCTAGCTAAGTTAATATCTTGAATAATTAGATAAATCAATTAGTGTATAAATCAAAAGTTATTGATATTGCTATATTTATTCCCTGATTTATTATTCTAGCACTTTACCAACCTAGGGTTTTACACTCCATAAATCCCTTAAAATTTAAATCATTTGGTGAACTCGACTTATTTTTAATAGTGAAAAAACCCTAGCCCTAGATGTTCCTAGGGTTTGTATCCTTCTTTTTCTTATTTCCATCTACTATGTTAGGCTTTTCATATTTCATATATTATGTAACAACAACCCTCTTTTATTTTTTACTATATTCCATCTAAGAAGAAGTGTTAATATTAGTGGTAAACCTATTGAGCATACCTAAATTCCTTCCATTTAAGCCTATAACATGGATAAAGGACCAATTAAAACCCCAATCATTGATCCTTCACATCCTAATTATGTGGAATGTAATGATAATACATTAGAACATGAGTAATACAATCAATATATTGATGATACACAAGATATAACTCAAGACACACTCCCCCCCCCTAATGATGATAATCTAATAATTAATAAAGAGGAGGGATTAAAAAGTTTTAGAGATAGACTTTAGGAACAATCCCATGATCATGCACATATTTTGAAAGCTATATTGGAAATAAAGAACACACCACTTGGTCAAACCTCCAACCCCACAGATAATAATATTATCACACATACTACAAGGGTACCTTAGACTTTGAAACAACCTACTATAACTAGCCCACCCTCACCAATGACACTACCTCTTATGGCTAGTACACATCCTTCCTCTTAATATGTATAATCACTTTAGTAGGAGATAAATTATCTACAGTCTAAGGTGTTACCTCTTTAACAGGGTGCTACTAGACCATCTTATGCCTTGGAATCTCATATGCTCCTACTTACACCTGGTACATCATATAGTGATGAATCATTTTCCCTTTAGATTTGTGGCACCTAAGCTTCATCTGTATGATGGAAAGGGTGACCTAGAGAATCATATACATACTTTTGACATAACATGAATGGACTGCATCTCCAATGAATGGATCCTAACTAACTTATTCCCTCATAGTTTAAAGGACTATGTATTACAATGGTTCTATGATCTTCATAATGAGTCCATCACAACATTTAATCCATTAGCATAGATATTTTTGGCACAATTTTCAATCAACATCAATGATGAGGTTTCATATGCTCAAGTGGCACAACTCAAGAAAAAACCCAATGAGCCAATAGTTGAATATATCTTGTGATATAAAACTATATTAACAAATATGACTAGTCCCATGGAAAATAGAGAACTCTAGGACATATATAAGCATAATTTATTACCAACATTACATGAAGCTATACTAATTAAAAAAATTCTATCATTCATAGATCTATGCCATATAGTGAAAGAATGAGAAGTTGAGCTTATCTCTATGGGAAAATTAAAGTACATAATTAGATAAAATTCAACAAACAAGAGTTACAATAAGCCCCCATATAAGGTAAGGCCCATTAGAAAAAATAATGAGAAAAATATAACGGTTAATGCAGCCTTTTTTCCAAATCCTTGCATGGTTTTATCAACTCTCAAAGGAGACCTTTCATAAATCTTCCTAAATCACCAACATGTGTTTTTCAAAAACTCTTAGAATGTAACATCATATCTATCCCTCCCATGAAATAGGTTGATATGACTAGACCTCTTCCAAATAATTATGATGCCAATGCATTATATTCTTATCATAGGGCACCAATCCATAATACAAACATATGCATCAACTTATGACATAGGATACAATATTTGATAGATGATAATATCATTGAGGTGAGCATTCCTACAGAGGAACCTAAAACACAACCAATGGAATAAAAATCATTGAAAATATTTTTATATCCATTTATAAATCATATGGCTAATGAGATAGTAGGTACTTCAAGTATTCATTAAACTTATTAGGCACATCTAACACTAGAATATTATCATACTCATATGATGGACACACACCCTCTAAATAATATCATTGGTGTTTATCATACTACAGTGCTAGCTAGACCTCTCATCAATTTCTCAGAGTAAGAGATCATCCATGATGACTCAAATTTAGATGCGCTCTTTGTACAAGATTACATTGATCATCATCCTATTCAAAGTTTCATGGTTAAAAATGGGTTAAGCATTAATATGTATACTATTACCTTATACAACACTTGGGTTATTTAGAGTAGGATATTTATCAGATAGATATAATTATTTGTGGCTTTAGTGGACATGTTCAAAAATTCATTAGTGAGATAGTACTTATTTTATAGGTTGGGCCTACACATGTGGCCAATGGATTATTAGTTGTGAGATAGTACTTCTTTTATAGGTTGGGCCTACACATGTGGCCAATGGATTATTAGTTGTGAGATAGTACTTCTTTTATAGGTTGGGCCTACACATGTGGCCAATGGATTATTAGTTGTACCTATTGCTATCACTTTTGACATGTTATTGGGTAGGCTTTAGATACATCATATTTGATCCATTCCATCCATTATACACATATGTCTTAAGTATATACATGATAATTAGGTGGTTACAATTGAGGGCCTTCCATGTTAGTATCCTTTACTTATTCCACAAGCAATTACATAACAAACACTAGTTATCACTATGAAGATAACTTATATTATCACACCTCTGATATCAGTTGAGTGAATAGTACAAGTGAGGTCTACTACTATAACATTACCATGTACACATTCTCTCCCATGGAGACCTTTATTAGAGAGACCCTTATGTTAGATACATGTTGTGGATTCTATAGAGCCTCTCTCTACCCTATTTCCATCCAAATTAGTGTTATAATATAGATCACCCAAGCTAATCACAAATTCTTCTACTAGATGTGTCCCCAATAACCCCATAATTCATAGGCATGTTCAATCAGATCCACAGATTCATAGTCCCACTCCATAGGTAGTTTTATCTATAGATAACTTAGTACATTTGGTTCATATATTTCAAATACCTCCTTACATAACACATGAAATCATTATTCCTTTATTTGATACATGACACATTGATAGTGAGTCTCTTGTGAGACTCATCAATTAGTATGTTCCTCTCTGCTTGTACATAGTTTATCTTACCTTGTTCATTGTAGATAGTTTAATTTCTATGTTGATTGTACATAGTTTATACTTAGAAAATGCAAAAACAATATAACATATTCAAAAATACAAAAACATTCAAATATTTGCTCAAAAAATACAAAATTTAGATTGTATGCATTTCCATGTTTACATTCCTTCTAATTACTAGGTACTACATATGCTATCTATGTTAGTATATTTATTTTTATCATACATACATGCTTCACTTTTTATCAAGTGTTCACAAATCATTAAAGGACTCAAGTCCTCTACACAGATCCAAATTTTCTACTATTTACCCATTGGGGGCACATATATAAATACACAAATTCAACATTGAGACATTATCCCATAGGGGGTATCATACTACACACCTTCTGGTTTGCCAAGTTATATCTTTCTATACTCCATATCAGAGATTTAGCATTGATTATATCTTGATATTGATCATCCTTTAATACTCAATTTTTTTGTTGAATAATACTAATATAGAATTAGTTTATGTATATCTTTACTCATATGGATTCGTACCACATGTTCATACTTACTTTCATTTATAGCTTTCCTAATTTGAATGTGATCATGTCTCTTTACTTCTACATCTATTTGAGGGCATTTTAATATGCCATTATTCTATAGCTCTAAGCCACTTATTTCATTACATGTATGCTTTGAGCATGTGCCCATATCATTGTGTGTACCTTCTTGATCACGTATTTAGACATTTGAACATGTCCTTCCTTGTGGATCTAATCAAACCTTGTTTGCTCTTTACATATGTGGATATTTTAACATGTCCTTATATGTATATCTTTCTTAGACTTAGTAACATGTACCCATGTCCCTTATATTATGCCCCCTTCACCTAATTTTCACGTCTCATGTGTTTTTATGTATGATTTCATGTATACATCATGGCTATGAGACTTGTCTCCTACTTGCACACTCATTTTGTGATGCTATGAGGGACCTCATGCATCTTCCCTTCCTCCTTAGGTGCCTTGATGGACATCATGCCCCATCCCTCTAAGTAGTTACTTAGATTATATCTAGATTTTCTATTCATATACATGCTTACATTGTTATATCTATCTTTAAAACCTTGTGAATGCTAGATCTAACATACATCGTATATTGCCAACCTATGCTCAGACTATTTTACATTTTGATGTCATGTATACACATGACATTTATTTATCATATAGATATCATATGTTTTCAGTCTAACACACGTGATGCATATATTTTATTTTGAGGATAGTTATTACATAGGTTTATCAACTCCCCTCAAAATAAGGGGAATTCATAGGGGTTTGTCACATATATCAGGCCATCCTAATATACTCAAAACATAATTTATAACACAAAAACATATATCACATAGCACAAATTTAGGAAAAAAAAGTGAAAAATAGTCACATATAGATCTATCTCAATTTTGCACATAAACAACATAATTGGTCAATAACACAACATATAGGACACTAACACAGTGCACTATTGACCAAGGGATGCGTTACTATCTAGTATCCCCAGAAACAAAAAAATTTAAAGTTGTCATAAAGTTATAGTAGTTATAATTCATATTTACATAGTCTCATTCACATATTATCAAATATGCTTGAGTTATGCTCAATTTTATACAAAATTACACAAGTTTGCTTAGATTGGGGGCATCATATGTAACATGATCACTCCCATTTTAGTTTCAAATACTTAGACATAGATCATTATGACTCAATCCAAAATTAATATACATAGATATCAGATTTGGTGGCATGTACCTAACACATTATTACCACATGTTCATTTTGACACCTATACTCTCAAATGGAATGGCAACTCCATGTCATTCTCCACATTGTTACTCCAAAAACCATTTTCACCAAGTTTACACCAAATTGATGGCTTATTCCATCTAAAATATTTAGCATTCTTGACTAGTCCCTGAGCTACATTCCTAAGTGCTCAAGTGGCCCTTGAGCCATTTTACATTTTAGAGTTTATGAGTGGCCCCAGAGCCATCTTACATAGTTTCAGTTACATCACACAATTTAAGTTACATTTTGTAATTTTAGTTTTATATGCATTTAATACACATGGGTAGGCAATGATGGAGTCATAGCCTTCTTGAGTTATTGAGCCACCTACATAGGAAGGTTAAAAAAACTAATAGTTTAATCCAAATTATTCATGGATTATGATCCATCAAGCAAGGGTGGGAAATGATGGAGTTAAGGTCAGCTTAATTTCTTGAGCCACCCACACATGAATATTAAATAAGCCATCAACTCAATACAAGTTATTCACTATTTGATCACCATATACATGAACACATGGGATGTCACTAGGTTTTAACAATAGTTCACATACCTAATGAGTTGTATTCCTTCCTTTCCTCTCTCTCTCTCTCTCTCTCTCTCAACTCTCTCTCAATTTTGTCTTTGCATTTAATGTTTGTTAAGTGAGGACTGATTCCTTCATGTTTCATTTTTAGGGCATGTAATGGAACACTCTTCACAAACTCAAACCTAGATTCATGGGCTTTGCCTCTTAGGTAAGTCCAGGTACATTATTTTTCCTTTATCCTAGTCATTTCATTTTGTTGCATTTCTAGAATAAAGGGGGGGGGGGAATATAGTCATTTAAAATATCATTTGAGTGAAATGAGTGCTATTTAAGACCACCTTATCCTAGATTAGACCTAGACCAATCTTAGGGCCTCTTTTATTCCTTTTATAGCTTTTGTGTGAGTCCAACCCACTCCCATACATACCAAAAGTAACACTAAGCTACCCCCTAGACACTCAAGTCCCTTGTTCACTAGCTCCTACCACCTAGACATTAGCACAACCCTTTGAACACTATAAAATTACACTATTGACCTTGGGACCATGATGTCCCTTAGATCCTTACTTCCCTAGTGGATATATTTACATTCCTTAAAGCAATCTTAGGGTTAGCCTAGACTTGTGTCACATCTTGACAAGTATCAAAATGCTATATATAGACCACTTTAATTCACTTATCCATTAAATGTAAATAAAATGTGAATACTCATAAATAAACTTAGAAAAAATTATGCAAATCAAGGTCATTAATCCCTATTCTACCCTACTTCTATATAGACTCATCTACATCAACCCAGAGCTCAAATTAATTAGATTTCTAGTCTTAAATCACACTCAAAGCATTCAAACCAGTATTCATACTAACATTCATTTGCACTTTCACCAAAACTTATATTGGGATAACTACATCAGGTTTGATCCACTTCTGAGGTATTGGTAGGTAGGCAATGTTCAACACATGGGGTGTTGAGGTCACACTCAACCTACCCTTCTAATTCCACTTATTTTCTTCTTATGCTCCTTAAATACTCTAACAAACATAAATTCTTAGGGTTTCACATTGAATTAGTCAAAATAAATAAAATGTAATGAACTAGAATTAGTGAACATAGGCACATGCTTCTTATAATTAGATGAAATTACACCCATAAGTTAATTATCCCTATTGCCAAATAGACACTAGCATGGTACAAAGGACACTAACATGATGCACTACTATCTAGGGGACTGCATTATTATCCAAGAGGTTTTTTGACTCTTGGTTTTTATTCATAACATCTTGTAAAGTCCCTTACTAGTTTCTAGTCTGTCATTTGTCTATTTCAACTAGTTTCTAGCTAAGTAATCTTTTGCAATTCATTTTCTATTTATAGAATAATCAGATAAATCAATTAGTGTATAAATCAAAGGTTGTTGATATTGCTATATTTATTCCCTAATTTATTATTAAAATAATTTATCAACCTAGGGTTTTACACTCCATAAATACCTTATAAGTCAAATCATGTAAAAATGAGTCAAAAAAATTTGAAATAGAAGGCAAAAATGAAATAGAATATGGTTAGTCAACAAAAAAGACTCAAAAACTGATAAAAGATTTAAAAAAATATTAAAAAAATGAAAATGGCCCAGAAATGAATTTTATCTTCACCCAAATGAATTCATTGAAGTATGATCTAATTCTTATATTCTATAGGTTTACATAAAACAAATCTACAAACTTATAAAATAGACCTAAATCTACAAAAAAACTTTCAATAATAATATTAAAAGTATGTGAATAAAAAAATTAATTAAAATCAACTTAATTAATCTCCTAAATGCACATATGATGTGAAAGATGAGGGAAAAGTCCCACTAGGCGTGCTAAAATATATAGTGTGAAATTTAGAATGTAAATATAGAATAAAAGTATAATTAAATCTTACCTAAACTACACTAACTTCTAGGTAGAGAAACAAAAATAAAATAAAGATAAATAATGAAACACTTATAACACATGAAATATATGTTCATCACCTTCTCCACTGAGTGATAAATGGTAGATTTACTCTTTCTTGCTTGATGTATGTGGTTGAACAACTCTTCTAAAAAAAAAGGGAATTAGGCTACATGTGATTATAAAGTGTTTGATCTGAATGGATTCACAAGGATAATTTGATAGAGTTTCAATAACTTGAAGGTGGATGATTTGCATGGAGGATTACATGCCAATTTATAGGCTTGAGGGTGATGAGATGAATGGTTGAGAATAATCCAAATTTGTTGAATTATTAAAATAATCTATGGTTGTATTTGATTCCTCATCCCAATGAATGATGACTAATTCCCAGGTGTTGAGAAGAAGAAGGAAAGTTAGTTGGTAGTTGAGTGAATCAACATGAATGGGTCAAGATAATTGAAATTTCAAGGTATGATTCACAATTTGGTTGAAATGTTCTAATATGAATCATAAGGTGGTTGAAGAATTTAAGGAAGGTGGTCAGATGAGTTAACATTTGGTTGAGATAAACATGAAGAATGTCTGGATGAGGTGGAAATTCTAGATTTTTAATTAGTTTTAGAGGAAATAGGTGTGCATGATTTTATTAATTAATTATGAATTAATCAATTATTCAAAAAGTGGAGGGAAATGATGTTAAAATGAATTCAAATTGGGGATGGTGAATGGTTACCATGTCAAAGTTAATTTTGACACTAAATGGTGAAATTTAAGCATCTACATAATCATTTGTGTTTTCTTCATGTTTGAATTTAGTTGACTTGACTAGTATTGCATTGGATGACATCATTTTTAGGCATATCCTTCTTTGATTATCTTATACATTTTCTTACATTGGATATTTTCACTCTATTTATAATATTTTAAGTGTTTTCTCAGAGACTTTAGTGCATTTTACATTCATTTTCATAGATTTTGTTTTTTGAATCATGCATTTACACACATTTGCTAGAAAATAATAAGACATACATCACATTACATTACATATTCAACATTTCAAATTTGTATCCTTCAATTATGTACCATGATATTTCATTATTTGATTATATCTTTGTTTTTGTGACATACCAATGCTGAAACAATCACTTATGCATTAAGAATTAGTGAGAGAAATCATATCTTTCTTTTCATTAACTCATTTTATAGGGAAAGATGGAATCAAAGTTCTATTGATGATTCTAAATGTACCACAAGTGTCCTTAGTGTTTAAATAACAATTTTCATTTTAGAATTTAGAAAATTTAGAGCATGAGTTGTAGGTTTTGACAATTTGGTTGCTTGTGGTGAAATAGCAACATAGCAAGATAACTGTTCCACAATACTTATGTAATTTTGATGGTTGGGAACCACCTTGGTTTGTTATATTGTGAATATTTATTGATACTTAGTGAATTTCACTCCTTTATGTTACAAACTAATTTAAATTGATATTTATAATGTGGCTAAAACTAAAGTGATCATGGTGTAAAAAATAGCAAAGAGAAGGGTAGGGTAGAAAAGAAATAAGTGATTACCAATTTTGGTCTTGAACATTATGACAAGTATTAATGGTAACAAAATATGCATTTAACAAATATGTAGTGCAACATAGCCTAAACTCAAATGTCACTATATATCAGGAAAAATTCATAGGAAAACTTTTAAGAATCTTAAGTAAGAACCAGGTCTACTTTAGAGATTTACTACCATAATCAAATAACTAGTGCACATTTGAATACAAAGCAAAGCGAAATGAATCAAAACCTAAGATATTTTAGCTAATTTAACATAAGAACATATCAAACACCCTATGATTAAATAATGTTATTCAGAATTTAAAGATACTATTCAAATTAAAGACGTCTACTAAAAATTAAGAGAAAAGCTACATTTAGCAATTGACACATCAAAATGGACAATTTTTGTAGAATTCCTTGATTTTATTAATTGCTTTGAGTATAAAAAGTTGCTCAAAAATCTCTCTTTTTACAATGGTGATACATGCCTTTATAGGAAGAATAGGTAGTATACCAGTTAGTTATAAAATACTAGTGTACAAAAAGTAAGTATAGTTGTCCTTAAAATATCTATAATACACGTGCTTTCCAAAATCAAACTGACATAGAGGCACATATGATAAAAACTAGCATATGTCTTTACAATGGAATATTCCATTCCAAAATGTTAAAAAACTAAATAAAATAAAATATTGCTTAAGTAGCTAGTGGGGTCCCCATTTGTTGTTGGAGGATGCTCATGGCTCTTTCATGTTGTTCATCAACTAGCTTGAGATCCATAATAGGCTTCATGATGCATTCCTCCTCCTGGTCTACCAGCTCATCTAATTCCTTGTCATTTCTAGCCAAGGCCTCCTTGATGCTTCTAGATTCATTGATCTTCTCACCTACATTGAAGATCATATCCAAGATCTTGTTATTATCCTATCCAGAATGGCCTTTGATTTTGCCTTAGACTTCTTGAGTCACCAAAGTGGATCTATGATTGAACTCTTCATCACCGATGAGGCCAATGGTAGTAGGTTATGCAAGATAGACAAGCATGGTCCCAAGAAGTTGCTTAATTTTGATAATGAGACCCTTATCATATTTTAGAATCCTCATCACCTTGGTATGACAGGTACTCAAGCTTTGAAATTTATCAATAACAATCCCCAAGATTGTGCCTAGGTATCCCATACTTATGGTTCTAAAGTTTGGGATCTGCTTCTTTGCTTGAATGTTGAGGAGTTGGGAAATATTTTCCTCTGAGGCCTACCATTGGGTGACCAGTTATTTGGCTAATGTATCTTGGTCTTCTAGTACACTCTACCTCATCTTCATTGATTATAGTGCCTAAAACATGTCATATAATGACTCATCAAGCATCTTAATCATGACAACTAGTACTGATAGGATTGTTTGAGTTCATAGGTTATCCTTCTCCCTTTATAGATTTTGGATTCTCTATTTAATGCCATGGACTCCATCTTTAGCTTGTTGTGAGTGGGATTCATGAATAACAACTTCGCCAAGCTATTTCCCACCTACTGGGGTTAGTCCTTCAAATGGTTCCACCTTTTGAAAGGTGAATTCTTCTATCCCAACCATGACTATCCTGGTTATTATCCT
The DNA here is from genome assembly GCA_037957365.1 of Torreya grandis. Lineage (NCBI taxonomy): Eukaryota > Viridiplantae > Streptophyta > Pinopsida > Cupressales > Taxaceae > Torreya > Torreya grandis. The sequence continues at coordinate 215,830 of JARHVA010006549.1, read as the reverse complement.
TTCTAAACCTATTGTCTTAGGATTAAAATGAACTATGGTAATTGGTTCTTTGAACTATAGAGGTTATGGTAACTCCACTCTTGAGTTAGTAGATGCTCCCAAAGCATCCATCTTCTTACTTACTGAGCCTTGGGAGATCATGATTTTTATCTCTTCTTATTCCTTCATTATAGATTTTATCTATGGCTTCACATCATCATGTACATCCACACCAACCTTATTATGGCCCATGAGTGGGAGAGAGATGGGATCTTTTGTAATTTCCCATAGATGAACTAGTCAGGCATGACTAGTCCATGGATTAGAAATTCATCATTGAAGAGATTAACTTCACTAGTGGGATGAGTGAAGGTCAATCTAAGTTTCTTCCTTGGTTCTACCAAGACCAAGGCCATTTCTACTAGGGACAAGTTCTTTCCATATATCTTCTTTGGGCTTCATTGAAGGGTCATCTTCTCCTTCTAAGCCATAAGACTCTACAAGTTCCTTGAGAGCACCCTCAAGTGTATTTTTTGGATCCAAGGCTATCATGTCAATGTAATAGATTAGAAAGGGTGGTCTTTGCTACCTGATTGAAGGTAAGGGTCCTTCTCTAGGTCTTTCTTCCAATACTACTTCTCAAACCTTCTCCTTTCCTTTACCTTGAACATCTTGAGTTGGCTCAACCTACTATTAGGACTATTGTGGTTTCTCTACCTAAGGTTACTCTTGAGATGTTTTAGATGACCCAAGTAGTAAATGATACTACAAGGGGTGCATTTTCCATGTTTCCCTAGATGGCTTGTTGTCTCTGACCAATATGTAATCTAGCTTTATGTTGTGACCCTAGACTCTAGATAATAATTCCCCATAGTTCTTGGCTCTGATGTACATAGTGTCATGGACACCCAACTAGTGTACATACTAAAGCTTGAGCTTCTTGTCTTTTAGATGATCCCCCACCTTATTCTTTGGATCCCACATCTTGAGTTCATTTAGCTAAAGGCCAAATGAATTCTTATGTGTGACCATAATCTCCACCTATTTGCATTCTTTAATTAGTGTTTTCCCAATGTCCAAGTGGAATGGTTGAATCAGACCTTTCCTCCTTTCTTTTCAAGATTTTTTAATGATAATGATGAGTTGGGAGGAAATATCCTACTCAACAAGCTTATTCGGGACATACACTGGTAATCTATAGGGTTGGGACATGATTCATTCTATCCTAATGACTATGTAATCAACATAATACCATACATCCCCTATCATTTCAACCTTTCTCTTGATGAGACAGTGGAGCCTAGGTATTTGAACACCTATGATGGCTTTAACTATTGCTAGGAAAATGCAATCATAGATAAACTACATGTGGTTCTAGTACTTGAAGATGTGCAACTTGGAGTAGTGGTGTGAGATAGTTGTCCTACCCTTTGGGGACCAATTATTAATGCCAAGGAAGGTGATGGAAGTGAGAAGGGAATCCAAGAGGTAAGACATTATATAGAATTGTTTGGAGGTCCTTTTCTTGATGGCAATGAATTGCTTGGCTAGAAATATGCTAATCAAATCTCTAATTAGAGGGGTAAGTTTTTCTTCTACTAAGAAGTGTACATATGATACCTAAACCTTATTTACATAAGTGGTCGAAGGGGCACCAAAATATTTGTTCAACGAGGTCATAATCACCCTAATGCCCTCTCTAAACTAAATGATAAGGATTTTTCCATCAAGGTTTCTAAAGATGTGAGGCCCTTGATAGAACCAGGGTCTTAGGATGGAGTCTAGGTCATTGTTATTGGTCCATTCTCTCATTTTGGGAAGGTCCACATGGGGAAGAGGGAGCTTGTATTACTTTTCAAAAGCAAAAGGGGAAATGTATACCACCTTTTTTGAGTTCCCCTCCTTAATAATACATTCACCATCAATTCTACAATCAACAAAAATGGGGGAAAGGACATCAATGCAATGCATTACCTCTAATTTTATCATGACATTATAGAGGTTGGCCATCTAGATTTCAACCAGGTTATTGTATCATCTATTGGTGGTGGCATTTCTTCATTCTTACACTAAGATGGGTTGTAAATTATTCTATCATGAAGAAAATCTAAGACCAATTCCTAATTCTATGGATGTTCAATGTTGCGAGCTCTAATTTTATATCCTTGAACACCTAACCCTCACTATCAGTCATTAAATAAAGCTTGGATTCTTCCTTCAATTACTGTCTACTAGCTGCCATGGTTTTTATTTCTCATTAACTATTTACACTAGATAACAAATGATCTCTATGAGATCTCCCTTGCTCTTAGAAAACACAATAGATTTGTGCTTTGATTAAATTATAGAAAATTGAGTTTTCTAGGTTATTTTATATAGGGTCTAGGGTTTGGAGCTTTAATGGTGAAAGATATCTAGGCTTTGGCTTATACATGTTCTATATTTGACTTGGACCTTTGCCTTTATACCTTTATGTTTTTGAGCCCATGAGATCTTTAGTTTTATCATTTTCTACTTGAATGGAGATTATGTGGCAATGGTCTAGATAATTTGTGGCATTTTACAAAAATTCCATTTGAGCACTAACTGTTGGTATTTAAAAATACCTCCTTTTCATTTCATTGGATCAAAATCTTGGATTAGCACAAACTATTAATTATAATTCATGTTCTTATATTTGATTGGTTTGTTGGTCTTAAGTCCTATGGTTGTGACACTTGGCATGTTTACATATCTTCCTTATGCTCCAAATATTTTAGTCAGTTGATCATCAAATGGGTATCAGCCATGCAGTGAGCTTACAAGATTTTTGAAATGTCATCGGGTTATCTTCATGTTGTTAGATCCAATCCAGTGATAAGGTGATAATTATTGATCTTTAGTGCCAAATGCGAGGGTGCCATTTGGCATTCCCATGGTACTTTCTATGGTCTTGTCATTTTCATCTTGAATGCACTTTTGACATGCATTAGGTTCACAAGATATTGTGGTTTTTTTGAATGGGCATGTTCTTGTTGTTGGATAAAATCCAATGATAAGGTGCAATTTATAAGATCTGCAAAATGCTTGATCATTAAGTTAGCTCATTATTAAATTTAAGGCTTAGGCTTACATTTCTTAGGCTAAGGTTTGTTTCACATTTACCAAGTACTAGATGAACCTTAGGCTAGGGATTTAAACCTAAGTGGTGATTAAAAAAAGGGGTAAGGTATGGATATTCTAGGCTAAGGTTTGCATTATGTTTAATAACACCGTGAAAACATTAGGCCAAAATATATATGTTACATGCCATGAAAAATGATCTAAAAGTGTTTATAAGGTGAGTTCCTAATTTGAGGTCCATTATGAAAAATGTAATGAGAGTCTCAAGGCATAGACTCAAGCTTAGTATATATCATTGCTTTACAGGTCAAAGCTTTCCATTGAAAACATTCTTTGAGAATTTTCCTTAGATTGTAGGGTCATTTCCAAATTAAAATAATATTTTGGGATGTCATTTAAACACTTAAGTAATATATTTTGTTAGTTTAAAATTTATGATCTCATGGCTGTCAAATACACTCTTATAGGTGTCTATTGACGGTCACATGAATGTCAAGTTTAAACCAATGAAAGTTTCATTTTAATGGACTTAAAGTTGATATTCGTGCAAGCATCAAGTTCTCCCTTTTAGATGTTTTGGTGATGGTCTCATGAATATCAACTTTAAGTTCATTAAAAAATTTAGTGCTAAATGTGGGGGTGCCACTTGACATTCTTGTCGAATTTTCCAAGATCTTGGTGTTACTTCATTCTATTGGATCAAGTCCCACGATAAAGTGATAGCCATTGATCATGATTTGGGCCCTTAATTTTGATTAGCTATAGTGTTAAGTAGGTCTCTCTTCCTTTTAATCCTCACATGTAATGGCATCACATGTCCATATTTCAAGCTCCTTATGGTCTTTTGACTTTTCAAATATGATTCACTTTATTTGATCAAGTCCCATGATAAAGCATGGATCGTCATATCATGAAAGATGCATGGTGTTTAAGCCAATATTGGGTTATCCTCATGTTTTTGGATAAAAACCAATGATGAAATGATAGCCATAGGATCCTAAATAATATGAGGAAGTTAACATTAGGACTATGGGACATAAAAAACTCAGGGTTAAGAAGCTAAGATTAAGGTTGCAATTATATTAATAAATATGTTGTGGCCTTAGTATTAAATTCTTAGGCTTAAGTCAAGAAATATTAAAAGGGACCCTGTAGATGAAAATTAGTTAGGCTATTAATAACTTTTTATGGAGACAAAGTAGTTATTAAAGGGATCAAGTTTCTTGGTTGAGTTCTATTGAAAAACTAAACTAAACTAGGAACATACGTTTCATACTTTAAGTCCCTGAATTGATTTTTAAATTTTTTTCCCAAAAATTTGGGTTTTCACCTCTATTTAAATTTGAATTGAGGGTTTTCTAGTGTTTTAGAACATAGACTCCTTAGGAGTACATGTCATGGAACCTACAACTCAGAGCCCAATGAACATTATTAGCATAGTTAGTCCATATTGAAACATAATTAAACCATATAAGCTCTACTTAAATAAAGTGGATGACCTTCAAAATTATAAAAACAAAATTTAACATGCTAAAATTTCCATGTTTTATATTCAATATTTCTCAAGGGTCCCAATTCAAGAAAATAGGGGTATGTTGGTCCCAATAAATGACAATTCATGGGGGAACATAGCAAAATGTTAGAACCTAGAGACTCTGGCTTAGGCGAATGAATAGGTCATCCACTTCACTTAATCAAAACCACAATCTAGAGTAGATTATGGTTGAAACAAACCTTGCACTTGTAGACTTAAGGTCAAATATCAGGACATACTAAAACTATGTGTGATTTGATTCTACTTACTATTTACCATGGGGTTCAAGAAATAACTTCCAGGTTTGATTTCTTTAATCACTTACATTGACTTATGGCAAGATAAGATGTTCATTAAGAACCATGAATTTAACTTAAGGAAGGCTTGGGCATTTCTTTATTTCCAACCAGGCATCTATAGCCCTAACAAATATGCCTTTGGTTCCACTCATGACCTTTATCCATTATCAATCAGGCATCCATTGCCCTGGTGGTGATTACCAGAATCACCCATATCTGAAAGATTTTTATTTTGCATTGTATCCTTATTTTTGTATATATTTTTTATCTTTATGGTTTCAACAAGGTTGGGAACTAGGATAGCTAGGTTTTAGGATTTGGCCAAGTATTTGATCTTTAGAAAATTGCCTATGGATGTAACTCTAATGCCATGAAAGGATGTTGATAAAGTGATAGTGTGGTCATATCATGAAAATTTGTACCTTATTCTTACCAGTACAAGTTTTCTTAAAACCAATTTGAGGTCAAGGTAATGGTTGGGGCCTTATGGAGTGACTAACATTTTCATTGGTCTCCACCAATTTATCTATGATATAACATTGCACTCTATATTTCATGACCATAGTCATCCCATGCATGGGGTTCATACCTTTATTCTACAAATTGGGGGCATGTTTTCAAACAGACTTCACTAATTTTGAGCTCAAAATTATCCTAAAGGACTTATTAGAACCAAGGAAGAAAGAAATAGGAAAGAAACACACAAATATTTGAGCTTGAAGGTGTTGTTTCCCAATGTTTCTAGAATCTGATATTTGAGGAGAAAAGAAACACACAAATAAGGCACAAGAAGGAAAGAACTAAAGGGAAAATAAATAGCCTACCTACACTAATCTAATCATCTTACAATTTACTCCATGAATACCCCAAGAGGGGCAATAGAGAAATAGTGCTTGAGGTACTACCCATTGGTGGGTAGTGTGAACTCTACTCCTTTCAAGTATTTGAGCTTGAAGGTGTTGTTTCCCAATGTTTCTACAATTTGATATAGGCCAATCCACAAGGGTGTGAATTTTCCATGTTTTCCCTTAGGCTCAGATGCTTTGTCCCAAAGAAGAACCAAGTCTCCTTATCTGAACACATTAATTTTGGATCTTTTATCAAACCATATCTTTACTATGGTTTGATGTCTACTAAAGTCATCAAAGGCTTTCTCCCTTGCATTTTCCATCTGAATTATATCTAATAGTCTTGAGTTAGCCAACTCTTGGCTCTCCTCCATGTATTCTTGCATAAAACTATATGTGGGAAAATTGAGAGTGATAACAAAGATGGGTTCTTGTTCATAGACCAATAGGAATGGTGAGGCTCTTAAGGTTTGCTTGATCCTTATCTTATCAGCCCAAAGTGCAAATATAAGGATCTTGTGCCAAGTTCAAGGTTTGTCTTCAATAGACTTCTTGATTGCCTTCATTAGGTTCTTATTTGTTGACTTAGAGACTCCAATCCCTTTGGGATAATGGTTGGATGCAAACTTGAGAGTGATTCCATTATCATAATCACATTCAGTCATCTCTATGGATATAAAGGCAAATCCTTTATCACATACTAAATATATTGGAGTCCCAAACCTGGTATAGATGTTTTCTTCTAAAAAATTGATCACTTTCTTAGTTTTACATTACTTGGTGGTTACAACTTCAGTCCACCTTGTACAATAGTATGTGGTAGTGAGGACATATTTGTGACCTTTAATTGAGTTAGGGTTGATTACACTAATAAAATATAACCCCCATTGAGCAAAGTGTTTGTCAATCATAATTGGATATAGAGGCATTTCTGCCTTTGGCTCCTTGGTGATAAAAAATTGGCATGAATGACATTCCCTCACATGTTTGTGAGCATATTTAAAAATAGTTGGCCAATAATATCCATCCCTAAGAATTTTTTGGGTTGTGGTTTTCCTAGATGGATGTCTACTACCTAGCTTTTCATGAAAGGTGCTCATGATTTGGGTGGCTTCTTCTTGTGAGACACATCTCAAGTATATTCCTTCAAAGTTCCTTCTATATAATATTCCATTATTGATCAAGTATTGGGCTTCCTTTAGCCTCAAGTCTCTCTTTTGCTCCTTGGATAAACCTGTAAGACAAGTACCATTGATTAGTAAATGTATGATTGGGTCATACCACTCACTAGCTTGAAAGTTTTGTTGATCCACTTACATAATATTTAGTCTAGGGTTAGTATTAACAATCATCTAAATCAAACCTTGGCACCTTACCAATTTTTCTATTTTCATCTCTAGGTCATATTCCTACAAGATTAACATCCATTTACCTCTACATTTTCCCAATTCATTCTAACTTAACATAAGCTTGGTGGAAGGGTCAGGTAAGATGGCATGCACCTTATTTCTAAGGATGTAATACCTAAAATTTTTAACTACCTTGACTAATGCATACACCTATTTATCAATTAATGAATAATTTAACTTATCATTCTTAAAATTGGTACTCATAAAAGTAATTGGGTGGTCACACCCTTCAATTTTTTGAGTTAACACTGCAGCCATAGTGTGGTCAGATGCAAAGGATAGAGGTAGAAGTTCCTTGAAAAATTAGGACTTATAAATATTAGAGCTTGACTGATGACTTCCTTGATGTCATTAAATGCCTTTTTGGAATCTTCATTCCATATGACCTTGGCATCCTTCTTTAGCATATCATTTAGTGGTTTAACAATTTTTGCAAAACCAAAAATGAACTTTCCTACAAAATTAATCTTACAAAAAAATGACTTTAGTTCTTTTTTACTATTTGGAGGTTTCATTCTAGATATGGCCTCCACTCTTTTAGGATCTATAGAGATCCCATTTTTAGTTATAACATGACCTAGTAATTTCCATTTAGTCACACAAAATATAATCTTCTTAGGGTTCAAAGAGATGCCATACCTTCTATATCTTTTAAAAACTTACTGTAAATACAAGAAGTGATCTTACCTATTTTTTGAAAAACCTATTAGATCATCCATGCATATAATAATGCACTTACTAATCAGGCCTTGGAAGGCATGGTCTATAGATCTTTGGAAGGTGGATCCTACATTGATGAGTCTAAAGAGAATTCTTTCATAGGCAAAGGTTCCCCATTTTATTGTGAAGGTTGTCTTCATCTTGTCCTCTCTATCAACCAATACTTGGTTATAATCTAAAAAGCCATCAAGAAAGGACATCATAGCTAATCCTAAAACAACTTGAATTACTTGGTCTAGGGAAAGAAGGGGTCATTTTCCTTCTCTAATGCTTTGTTCAAATTTTTGAAGTCTATATAAAGCCTACTCTCACCATTCTTCTTCCTAACTAGCACCAAATTGGCCACCCAAGTAGAGTGCATGATGGGAAAGACTATCCTAGAATCTAGAAGTCTCTTGACCTCCTTGAAGATCATGGGTTCTAGGACCAAGTTCATAGGCCTTTGTTTCTATCTGAAGGGTTTGTATCTCTCTTTAAGGGGTATAGTATGGGTGATGACCCTTGGATCAAATATATTTAGGTCATCATAGGACCATGCTATGACATCCTTGTATTGGGCAAGAGGTTCCTTAGCTTTTTTATTTTCAAAATTTATTCAGGCCTTCCCAATATTCACCAACTGGGGCTGATCATGAAGGCCTAAATCAATGGAATTATAGTCCTTCCCATCTACCTTAGGATCCTTAAAAGCCTCAACAAATTTATCCTTATCAAACAGTCTTTCTAAAATAATCATTACCTTTGGGATTTTATTGTCACTCAGCTGAATGAATTTACCATTAAATTTATCTTCCCCAGATGTACTTCCATCAACTTCATCAATTATATGAACATCAAATGCGCCAGAATTAGTCATGAAATCTAGTATCTACTCATCATCATTGAAGACTTGGAAGTAGTTGATATTTTTTGGTACTAAAGGATAAGGGGTCAATTTAATGCTAAAATTAGGGGAATCATGATTGGGCATGAGGTTAGCTGTAACATATGCCAATTGATCAACTAATTAAGTTTCTTCCCTTGGGATGGAAGTGATGCCAAAGGCATCAAAATATTCAATCAGATCCCAAAATCTAAATTTATACCTTTTTAAATATGAAAGTTTACATTGGTATTTGCTTCTAAACTAGTTAACCAATAGTTTTGAATCTCCATAAACTAGAAATTTTTTGACCTATTTTTTTATAGCAAATTATAATACAAAGATAAGGGCTTCATACTTAGCAAGATTGTTAGTACAGGGGAATTGGAGTCTATAAGAAGCATGATACCTTTTGTTAGTGGGATCAGTTAAAATAGTACCAACACCTAATCCAACATTACACCTAGCATCATCAAAGTGCAATTTCCATAATCTAGGAACAACATAAGCATCCTTGGTATAACATACCTTGTCAGCCTTTAGGGTGAAAAACCCCAAGTCTGAGTTTATTATGTTGACTCTCTCATTTAAAACATTGTATTCAGTTATCATATGCTTGACTCTTGGTTCTCTCTCAACTTTGTTTTGATTGGGGACACATTTCTAAGGTAACCACATATGTGAGTAATCTATAAACATGTAATCATTCAAATCCTTAGTCCATTCCCTACTCAATAAGATCCCATAAATATTAGGTATTTCAACCACTTGAATATCAATGAATTATTACACCCTAGGCTCAGAAGCTAGTTGCATATGAATATAATTTTCCTAAAAATTTGACTCTAGATTTGTCTAATTGGGTGACAACTCTATTAGAATTTATAGGTGTTAAAACAAGTTACTTGCATATTCTTGTAGGCATGATATTAGTAGATGCTCCTAAACCTAATAATAAATTATGTAATTTCTTACCAAACATCCTAATAGTGAGTAAGAAAGGAGGAGACTCAACTTTGGTTTTATGGATAGTTACATTGGCATGATCAGTCTTAAGGGGACTATGCTTTCCTAACAAGGATTCCAACATGAGACCCCTTTACTCTATAATCTACATGATTTCATGTAATGTTATATTAGCCTTTATCTTCTTCATGTCCTCAACTATGTTATAACTAGTTTTGCTAGAAGGATTAGGAATATCAACATTAGGTTTAGAAGTACTCCCTTTTGGTGGCTCCAGATTGTTGCATGAAGAGGTTTCAAGAGGAGTTCCAAAGTTGTTTGGATATGTTGAGGTAGTTAGGGGTTGCCTCTACTCTTTATTCCTCAAGGGATAGGTCTTCTTTAGGAACTACTAAAAGGCTTAGATCTCCTTAGGGATCTCATCTAGTCTTGATCAGATGGCTTAGATCCAGGGTGATTTCACCACTTTTTTTTGTTAGGGACCACTTCAAATGTGTCCATCTCTTCTTGAAAGGCCTCAAGGCTTTTAAAAATTATATACAATCAATTTCCCCATACTTGGCTATGCAATGTACACTATAATAGTCAGGTAATTCAATATCAGTAAGATTAATGTCCATATTCTTGTTACTAGGAGATGGTTCATTAACCTTATTATTATGAAAAATATGATTCTAAAATCTATTATTTGGCCTATTAAACCTTTGAAATGATAAATTCCTACCAGAGTGCTCTCTAGTATGGCCCACTTGTTTTTGCAACTAAAAGAAATCAGTGTTTAATTTTTGAACCATTTTCAAGATGGACTCATTCTCATTTTAGGAGTTTTAGAATTATGTACTTATTTATTATTAGTAGATGGTACCAAATCCCTTTGGTCACTTGGGATATATCCATTAGCGGGATGAGTCAAGAATCCCAGACTTTGATTTGGAGTTGCTTAACTTAATGACAACTAGGTCAGATTTGGGAGTTGGTTTAAGGCTAGGAGATTTTGGTTATTTTGGGGGAACAAATTCATCATAGGCAGGTGTGGGTTCACATTGGGGACTGAATAAGCCATTTGGCCCTAGGGCTGCATTTGATCATTAATGATCACTGATTAAGAATAAGCTTGGGCTAATGAAGCTATAACTGGAATAAACCTCTTTAGGAACACATAGGTCATAGGATCTACAACATCTTTTTAGATTTATAGGGCTAAGACATCATTGGGATTGTAGGGATCCATGGTCTTGTTATACATCTTTTGAAATATAGCATTGAAGGACCTAATGGGCTCATTAACATCCCTTCTCATAGTAGTGAACTGGTGGTAAATAACACAAGGAATAATAATTTTACCAAATTGATCAATAAAGACATTATTAAAATCATTCCAACTTGTGATATAGTTATCATGAAAATTTAAGAACCATTCATAAATGACATATTTAAAAGTAAATGGAAATAACCTACATGACACATCTTCATCTACAATATTAAGTAATCTTAAAGTAGCCTTAAAGGATTTTATATGTTCCTCAACAGTCACTACACTTGTTGGACTAAATGTAGGTAGATATTTCTTAGGGTTTCTTGGAAGATCATGAACCACCCATGGCACATTAATTGAGGAATCCCCAAACCATGCCATACTTGGGTGATGGTTTAAGACACAGGTACCTTGAATTGGTGAAGTTGGAAGAGACTTAGATCTCTTATGTGTACCTTTATCACATTTAGCCTTTTTATGAACCTTAAGTTCAAGTAAAGGTTATTTGGTTTTTAAGTGTGATGTTGTCTTGATCCTAGGCAATTCTAGCTTGAAATTTTAAGATCCTACCTAAAATATGATGTGTTAATTTAACTTTTATAATGAACAAGATTTCTACCTACACATTGAGCTTATTTTGTAAAGATGGTACAAAGATTTTCGAAGGACATTGATCTTTGATTGAATTTTATCAAAGATGCATTATACTACATGAATATGGTCTATATTTACAAGTCTAATACTAAAGGAACTTAGATCTATGAAAGATATGCCAACATTTGATCAAAACAAACTATTCTAACCTCAGATACTATGAATTTTCAAAGTTAAAGCCAAATTTACTAGAAACAAACATCAACTCCAAAAGAATGTCAAAGGAAGCACAAATATTCACTAAAAACACCAAAGGTTAATGATCTTTATATATTCTAAGAAAAGATTTTACTTAAAACTAAAATATATAGTGATCTTTAGGTAAAGCAAACTAAGATCACCAAAAGTTCAAAGAAGGCCCTCCTTCTAGCACCAATAGGAGCTCTCATGTTGATGATTATAAATGTACATTAGGTTCCATTAGTGTTTAAATAACACTTCTCATTTTAGAATTTAGAAAATTTAGAGCATGAGTTGCACGTTTTGACAATCTGGTTGCCTGTGGTGAAATAACAATAGAGCAAGAGAATTGTTCCACAATACTTATGTAATTTTGGTGGTTGGGAACCACTTTGGTCCATTTTATTGTGAATATTTGTTGATAATTATTAAATTACACTCCTTCCTTATGCTAAAGACTAATCTAAATGAATATTTATAATGTGGCTAAAACCAAAGTGATCATGGTGTAAAAAAAGCAAAAAGAAGGGTAGGGTAGAAAAGAAATAAGTGATTGCTAATTTTGGTCTTAAACATTATGAAAAATTATTAATGTTAATTGAATACATATTTATCAAATATGTAGTGCAAAATAACCTAAACTCAAATGCCACTATATATCAGGCAAACTTCATAGGAAATTTTTTAAGAATCACAAGTAAGAACCAGGCCTATTTTAGGGATCTACTACCATAATCAAATAGCTAGTGCACATATGAATATAAATCAAAATGAAATGAAGTAGAACCTAAGATATTTTAGCTAATTTAGCATAAGCACAAATCAAAAACCTTGTAATTAAAGAATGTTATTCAAAAATCAAAGATACTATTCAAATTCAAGACTTCTACTAACGATTGAGAGAAAAGCTACATTTAGGAATTGACACATCAAAATAGACAATCCTTGTATAATTCCTTGATTATATTAATTGATTTGAGTATACAAAGTTTCTTAGAAATCTCTCTTTTTACAATGGTGATACATGCCTTTATAGGAAGAATAGGTAGTATATCAGTTAGCTACAAAATATAGGTGTACAAAAAGTAAGGATAGTTGTCCTTACAAGCTATATAATGCATGTGCTTTACCAAATCAAACTGACCTAGAGGCAAATATTCTAACAAATTAGAACATGCCTTTATAATGAAATATTCCATTCCAAAATGTTACAAAAGTCAATAAAATAGAATATATATTAAGTTGTTGGTGGGGTCCCCATTTATTGTTGGAAGATGATCATGGCTCTTTCATGTTGTTCATCAACTAGCTTGAGATCCACAATAGGATTCATGATGCATTCCTCCTCCTGGTCTGTTAGCTCATCAAATTCCTTATCATTTTTGGCCAAGGCCTCCTTAATTTTTCTAGCTTCACTGATCCTCTCACCTGCATTGGATATAATATCCAAGATCTTGATATTGTCCTATCTAGATTGGATTTTACTTTTACCTTGGACTTCTTGAGTCACCAAAGTGGCTCTATGCTTGAACTCTTCATCACTGATGAGGCTAAGGGTAGTAGGTTGTGTAGGAATGACAAGCATGGTCCCAAGAAGTTTCTCAATTCTACTAATGAGTCCTTTATCATATTTTATGAGCCTCATCACCTTGGTATGCTAGGTACTTAAGCTTTGAACTTTATCAATAACAATCCCCAAGATTATGCCTAGGTTTCCCATACTTATGGTTCTAAAGTTTAGGATCTGATACTTTGCATGAATGTTGAGGAGCTAGGAAATCTTGTCCTTTGAGGCCTACCATTGGGTGACCATGTCGTTGGCTAATGTATCTTGGTATTCTAGTGAACTCTACCACATCTTCACTAATTTTAATGCCTCAAACATATCATATAATGACTCATCAAGCATCTTAATCATGGAATTTGGTACTGATAAGATTTTCTAACTTTGTGGGTTATCCTTCTCCCTTTCTAGATTATATATTCTCTATTTCACAACATATACTCTAACTTTAGGGTGTTAAGAGTGGGATTCAATTAGACTTTCCACATCTTCATCATGATTAGTAGCTTCATCAAGTTTTTTCCCACCTACTGGGGTTATTCCTTCAAATGGTTCCACCTTTTGAAAGGTGTATTATTCTATCCCAACCATGGCCACCCTAGTTGTTATCCTTTCTAAACTTGCTATCTCAAGATTGAAATGAACTATGGTAACTGGTTATTTGAATAAGGGAGGTTTTGGTAAATCCTCTCCTAAGCTAGTATATTCTCTTAGAGCATCCATCTTCTTACTTCCTGATCCTTGAGAGATCATGATTCTTCTCTCTTTTTATTCCTTCATTATAGATTTTATCCAGGGATTCACATCATCATGTACATCCACACCAACCTTTATTATGGCCCATGAGTGGGAAAGAGATAGGATGTTTTGTAATTTCTCATAGATGAACCAATCAAGAATGACTGGTCCATGGATTGAAAATTCATCGCTCAAGAGATTGACTTCACTAGTGGGATAAGTGAAGGTCAATCTAGGTTTCTTCCTTGGTTCTACTAGTACCAAGGCTAATTCTACATTCCTCTTTTCATGGGAGGCCAGTATCACAAGTTCTTTCCTTGTATCTTCCTTGGGCTCCATTGAAGGGTCCTCTTCCCTTCTTGACCCATAAAACTCTGTAAGTTCCTTGAGAGCACCCTCAAGTGTCTCTTCTGGCTCCAAGGCTATCATGTCAAAGTATTGGATTGGAGAGGGTGGTCTTTGCTACTTGGTTGAAGGCAAGGGTCCTTTTCTAGATATTTATTCTAATATTAATTCTCTAACCTTCTCCTTTCTTATGCCTTGATCATCTTGAGTTAGCTTAACTTACTATTGGGACTACTATGGTTGCTCTGCCTAAGGTTGCTCTTGAGAAGTTCTAGATGGACAAGGTAGTAAATGATACTAGAAGGGGTAAATTTTCCATGTTTCCCTAGATGGCTTGTTGTCTCTAAACAATCTATGCTCTAGCTTGATGTTGTGACCCTGGACTCTAGCCAATACATCCTGATAGTTCTTAGCTTTAATGTATATGGTGTCATAGACATCCAATTGGTGTACATACTCAAGCTTGAAATTCTTGTCCTTTAGATGATCCCCCACCTTGTTCCTTAGATCCTATGTCTTGAGTTCATCTAGCTAAAAGCCAAATGAATTCCTATGTCTGACCATAATCTCCACATGTTTCCATTATTTAGTTAGGGTTTTCCTAATGTCTAAGGGGAAGGGGTGAAGTAAACCTTCCCTCATTTGTTTTCAAGCCTTGTCAATGCCAAAGATGATTTGGGGGGAAATATCCTACTCAACAAGCTTATTCAAGACATACACTAATAATTTATAGGGTTTGGTCATGATTCATTCTATCTTTATGGCTATGTAATCAAGATAATACCATACATCCCCTATCATTTCAACATATCTCTTGATGAGAGGGTGGAGCCTAGGCATTTGAATACTTGTGATGGCTTCAACTACTACTGGGAAAATAAAATCATAGATAAACTGCATGTGATTTTAGTACTTGAAGATGTACAACTTGGAGTAGTGTATGAGATAGTTGTCCTACCCTTTGGGGACCAATGAGTAATGCTAGGGAAGGTGATGGGAGTGAGAAGGGAATCAATGAGGTAAGACATCATGTAGAATTTTTTTGGAGGTCTTTTTTTTTATGGCAATGAATTTCTTGGCCAGAAAGATGCTGATCAAATCTCTGATTAGAGGGGTAAGTTTTTCTTCTACTAGGAAGTGTACATATGAGACCCAAACCTTATTTATATAAGTGGTCAAAGGGGTACCAAAATCTCTATTCAACAAGGTCATAATCACCGTAATTCCCTCCCTAAAATGAATGATAGGGATTTTTCCATCAAGGGTTCTAAAGATGTGAGGCCCTTGATGGATCCAAGGTCTTAGGATGGAATCTAGGACATTGTTATTATTCCATTCTCTCAATTTGAGAAGGTCCACATGGGGAAGAGGGGTCTTGTATTACTTTTAAAAATCAATAGGGGAAATGTATGCCACCTCTTTTGAGTTCCCCTCCCTAATAATCCATTCACCATCAATTTTGTAATCAACAAAAATGGAGGTAAGGACATCAATGTAGTGCATTACCTCTAGTTTTACCATGGCATGGTAGAGGTCAGCTATCTGAATTACAACCAAGTCATTAAATCATCTGTTAGTGGTGGAATTTCTCCATTCTTCCACTAAGATGGGCTATAATCTTCTATCATGAATAAAATCTTAGAATAATTCTTAATGATGTGGATGTTCAATGCTGGAAGGTCTAATTTTGTATCCTTGAACACCTGACCCTCACTATTAGTCATTAAATAAAGCTCAACCTTGTCCTTCAATTGTTATCTACTAGCTACCATGGTTTTTATTTCTTACTAATTATTTACATCAGATAATAGATGATCTCTATGAGAGCCCCCACCACACTTAGAAAACACAATGGAGTTGTCCTTTGATTGAATTTTAATAAATTGAGTTTGTTAGGTCACTTTATATGAGGTTTAGGGTTTAGAGCTTTAATGGTAGAAGATATCTTAGATTTGGCTTATACATGTTATGGATTTGATTCAGACCTTTGCCTTTATACCTTTATGTTTTTGAGCCCATAAGATATTTAGTATTAGTCTTATCCTTTGCCTTTGTACTAGTCTAGATATTTCATGGAATTTTACATAAATTCCATTTGAACACTAACCATTGGTATTTAAAAATACCTCCTTTTCATTCTATTGGATCAAAATCTTGGATTAGTGTGAACCATTAATTATAATCTATGTCCTTATCTTTGATTGGTCCAATGGTCTTAAGCCTTATGGTTATGATACTTGGCATGTTTACATATCTTCTTCATGCTCCAAATATTTTAGTCAATTGATCATCGAATGGGTATCATCCATGTGGCAAGCTTATGGGTTTTTTTAAAAGTCATTAGGTCATCTTCACACCATTGGATCTAATCCAGTGATAAGGTGACAACCATTGATCTTTAGTGCCAAATGTGAGGGCACCACTTGGAATTCCTATAAGACTTTATAAGGTCTTTTCAGTTCCATATTGAACATGCTTTTGACATGTGTTAGGTTCATAGGCTCTCATGGTCTTGTTGAAAATTCCTTGGGCACCTTCACACTATTGGATCAAATCTAGTGACAAAGCATGAGTCGTAGGATCTATAAAATGTTAGCTCATTAAGTTATCTCATTATTAAAGTTAAGGCTTAGGCTTACATTCCTTAGGCTAAGGTTTGTTTCACATTTACCAAGTTCTAGATAAACCTTAGGCTAGGGACTTAAACCTAAGTGGTGATTAAAAAAAGGGGCAAGGTATGGATATTCTAGGATAAGGTTTACATTGTGTTTAATAACACCATGAAAATATTAGGCCAAAATAGCTATGTTACATGCCATGAACCATGCTCAAAGTAGTTTCACCGTAGGATGATGATTTGCAAGTGTTTATAAGTTGATTTCTTGATTTGAGGTCCATTCTGCAAAATGTAATGTGAGTCTCAAGGCATAGACTTAGGTTTGGTATTTATCATTATTTTTTAGGTCAAAGTCTTCCATTGTGAACATACTTTGAGAATTTTACTTAGCTTTTAGGGTCATTTCCAAATTAAAATATGATTTTTGGACATCATTTGAACCATTAAGTAAGATTTTTCATTAGTTTGAAATTGATGGTCTCATGGTCATCAAATACACTCTTGTAGGTGTCTATTGACAACTACAGGAATGTCAAGTTTAAACTAGTGAAAGTTTCATTTTAATGGAATTAAATTTGATGGTCATGAGAGCATAAAATTTTCCCTTTCGAACATTTGGGTGATGGTCATGTGAACATAAATTTTAAGTTAGTTAAAACTTTTAGTGCCAAATACGAGGGTGACACTTGGCTTTCTCATAGAGTTTCCTAGGGTCTTGGTGTTACTTCACTCTGTTGGATCAAGTCTCACAATAAATCGACAACCATTGATCATGATTTAGGCCCTTACTTTTATTAGTTTAGTGTTAAGTGGGTCCCTCTTCCTTTTAATCCTCTCATGTAATGGTGCCATGTGTCCATCTTTCGAGCTCCCTATGGCCTTTTAAATTTTTAATTATGCTTCACTTCATTTGATCAAGTCTCATGATAAAGCATGGATCATTGAATCATGAAAGATGCATGCTATTTAAGCCAAATTTTGGGTTATCCTCATACTGTTAGATCAAAACCAGTGATGAAATAATCACTTTAGGATCTTAAAAAATACAAAGAAGTTAACTTTAGGACCATGGGACATAAAAAAACTTAGGCTTAAGATGCTAAGACTAAGGTCACGATTGTATTAATAAATGTGTCATGGCCTTAGTATTAAAGACTTAGGCTTAAGTTGAGAAATATTAAAAGGGACCCTACAGATGAACATTAGTTAGAGTATTAGGAAATTTTTAGGGAGACAAAGTAATTATTAAAGGGATCAAGTTTCTTGGTTGAGTTGTGTAGAAAAACATGACTAAACTAGGAACATATGTTTCATACTTTAAGTCCTTGAATTGGTTTTTAAAAAAATTTCCCACCAATTTGGGTTTCCACCTCTATTCAAATTTGAATTGAGGATTTGCTAGGGTTTTGGAACATAGACTCCTTGGGAGTACATTCCATGGAACCTGTAACTCAGAGCTTAGTGAACATTATTAGCACAATTATTCCATATTGAAACATAGTTAAACCATATAAGCTCCACTTAAATAAAGTGGATGACCTTCAACCTTTTGCAATAGACTTTGACATGTTGAAATTTCCATGTTTTATATTTAGGATTTCTCAAGGGTCCCAATCCAAGAAAATAGGGGTATGTTGGTCCCAACAAGTTCATCAAAGATTGATTACTGCATTCTATACCAAAAATTTAAAGTGAAATAAGAAATTCCAATTGTTGAACCTTCCTTTAGTGTCACAATGAAGCTTCAATAGGATAATGAATGAAATATTTTAACAAGTTTTGATTATAAAGAACATTTTTTTCCAATTTCGATAAGCATATATATTTGTACAAAAAATGTAGAGTCACAACATGCCTAGAATCACTCAAAAAACATGAAGAGGAACAAACACAAAATAATCAACTCATTCAAATTTTTCATACACATTACCAATCCAATAGATTTCAATCATAGGAAACACCTCAGGGATTATTATCATTTTGTATGATAATATGGACAAAATTAAAATGTCCATACCAATGATGGATAAGAAATAAAAATAAATAAGTAATGTTATGAAACTCCCAATTACATTGATTGGTATGCTCATACATGGACATAAGACT
This sequence comes from Torreya grandis, assembly GCA_037957365.1. NCBI lineage: Eukaryota > Viridiplantae > Streptophyta > Pinopsida > Cupressales > Taxaceae > Torreya > Torreya grandis. Next base: position 196,652 of record JARHVA010006549.1, on the reverse strand, counting down.
AAAGGGTTTTTCCACTTTGGGCTACCATTTGTGGAATGTGGAGAAAACAACACAATTATATCATTGAATTTATGTCTGAAGAAGCTTGAATAATGAGTCATTGATGAGTTTGGGTATTTATTGTACAGTAGTATATCATTCAAAAAATCATTGCATGATGCACTACTATAAAATGAAGTGCAATTTTTTTTTAAATGTACAAGGAAAATATTGTCCATTTCAAATAAATTAGTGATATTATTACAATTAATTCATTCAAAACATAGCCTTTGATCCTCTAATTTTGACTAAAGAATTCTTTGAGTGAAAATAATAATTGTGCCTTATTTGCATTTACATTCATAGTGACAAAAAGAAGGGAATTCAACACTATGTATATAATATTCCTTCTAATGGGTTGCACTCATGAGGATACACATAAAAATATTCATAGATAAGAAACCTCATTATGGAAAATAAACACATTTTCTTTGCCACTTGTCATGGACACCTATAGAACATAAAAATAGGGGTCACGTACATTCAATACTTACCTTATTAAATAAGTTTATGACTTCAAGGCCTTTATGAATCCATAGTTTTTGGATGGAAACCACAAGTTATTGGATATTAGTGAGCCTAATATGTTTGGATTCCATGTTTTAGATGACATACATGTGTTGGAATATAATCAACAATAAAGGATTTGCAATGGTCTCATCCAATCCCACTTTGGCATATAAAGGATAATGGTGAGCCAAAATTTCCAAAATGACACCCTCCTCTAACACCTTTCAAAGAATTCAAAGAGATGAAATATCTTAAAAAGGAAACAAAATCATATATTGAACATTGGGGAAAAAATGCAACAGACGAAGGTAGATAATATTGGCTTCTAAAGATAACATGTGATTTAGATAGACCATCTGTAAATAGTAACAATATCCTAGATACTTATTTTTTACCACAAGAAACTAAAACAAAGATGTATATGACCAAATAATGAGAGTTACACATTTTCATATGGAAGTCTGTGTTAAACAAAATATCCCAAGTAATAATAATATTTATCTTGGGATTATTTTTGGAAGACCTGAAGAAGTATTCAATCCATTGATGGATGCATATGTGAGGCAAATGTTTTTATTATACCCAAAAAATGAAAATTAAAATATATGGATGGGCAATAAATAAGGGGATATTTATCATAAACATAAAGGTGATAACATGGCTAAAAATGTGAGGGATTGATATTGGAAACATAGAGGGAGAGAAAAAGGTGTAGCATTGCATCAAGATTGTTTAATTCCTAATAAAACATGAATCACATCAGATGAAATTAAAAATGATATTTATGTGTAGAACATTATCTAGGCATCGACACTAAACAAAACATGGAAAGGAGGATCAATTAAGATACCAAATAAAACACATGATGCCTTTAAATCATACCATAAACTACTTGAACAAGGTAATGAATACTCAGGTGAAAATATTGAAGCTATACAACTTGAAGATGTATAACTTAGAGTAGTGGTATGAGATAGTACAACTTGGAGTATTGGATTTTAAAGATAACATGTGATTTAGATAGACCATCTGTAAATAGTAACAATATCCTAGATATTTATTTTTTACCACAAGAAACTAAAACAAAGATGTATATGACCAAATAATGGGAGTTACACATTTTCATATGGAAGACTGTGTTAAACAAAATATCCCAAGTAATAATAATATTTATCTTGGGCTTATTTTTAGAAGACCTAAAGAAGTATTCAATCCATTGATGGATGCATATGTGAGGCAAATGTTTTTATTAAATCAAAAAATGAAAATGAAAATATATGGATGGGCAAGAAATATGGGGATAGTTATCATAAACATAAAGGTGATAACATGGCTAAAAAGGTGAGGGATTGATATTGGAAACATAGAGGGAGAGAAAAAGGTGTAGCATTGTATCAAGATTGTTTAATTCCTAATAAAACATGAATCACATCAGATGAAATTAAACATGATATTTATGTGTATAACATTATCTAGGCATCGACACTAAACAAAACATGGAAAGGAGGATCAATTAAGATACCAAATAAAACACATGATGCCTTTAAATCATACCATAAACTACTTAAACAAGGTAATGAATACTCAGGTGAAAATATTGAAGCTGTACAACTTGAAGATGTACAACTTGGAGTAGTGGTATGAGATAGTTGTCCTACCCTTTGGGGACCAATTAGTAATGCTAGGGAAGGTGATGGGAGTGAGAAGGGAATCAAGGGGTAAGACATCATGTAGAATTGGATTATAAAGATAACATGTGATTTAGATAGACCATCTGTAAATAGTAACAAGATCCTAGATACTTATTTTTTACCACAAGAAACTAAAACAAAGATGTATATGACCAAATAATGGGAGTTACACATTTTCATATTGAAGACTGTGTTAAACAAAATATCCCAAGTAATAATAATATTTATCTTGGGCTTATTTTTGGAAGACCTAAAGAAGTATTCAATCCATTGATGGATACGTATGTGAGGCAAATGTTTTTATTATAGCCAAAAAATTAAAATGAAAATATATGGATGGGCAAGAAATATGGGGATAGTTATCATAAACATAAAGGTGATAACATGGCTAAAAAGGTGAGGGATTGATATTGGAAACATAGAGGGATTGAATACTTAGGTAGAAATATTGAAGCTATACAACTTGGAGTATTGGATTCTAAAGATAACATGTGATTTATATAGACCATCTATAAATAGTAACAAGATCCTAAAAGGGTGAGGGATTGATATTAGAAACATAGAGGGAGATCAAAATGTGTAGCATTGTATCAAAATTGTTTAATTCCTAATAAAACATGAATCACATCAGATGAAATTAAATGTGATATTTATGTGTATAACATTATTCTAGGCATCGACACTAAACAAAACATGGAAAGGAGGATCAATTAAGATACCAAATAAAACACATGATGCCTTTAAATCATACCATAAACTACTTGAACAAGGTAATTAATACTCAAGTGAAAATATTGAAGCTAATAAATTAATATGTAATATCATCTTGGCTCAAAATGTGGGTTTTTTGAAATTTATATTCCAATGCACACTCCAATAAGACCTTACAATTGTGATATTATATTATATGAATTGAAGATTGATATTTATTTCATCAAATTAGTCATCATACATGTGGAATAAATTTAAAACATTACTAATGTAGTATTGTTTACTAAATATGAGTGGAAAATGAAGATTTATTTCATATATTTATTTTTCATAATTGTCAAACTAGGAACATATTAATATTAATTTTTAATTATGTAATCAAAATAATTTTCAAACTACATCTAGAATTATTTTACTTAAGTTCAAGGGAGATGCACCAATAATGGTGGATAGTAAGTTAGGGTTTCACACTTGTTGATGCATGTTTTAAGCACACAAAAAAATTATATGGTGATGCAAGGAGAGGGTTGTGAAAATTTTATCCACCAAGAAATTATTTCAATTTTATAATTAGGTATTTTTGACCTATTTTTAAAATCCATTCCTCCTTCTAGTTCCAAATTTCTATTGATGTGGCATCACTACAGGTGGACGTAATAAAGGAAGGAGAGGAAAAAGACTTGTATTTATTATAGGATTAAGGTAAATGTTAAATATGCATATTTGTGTAGATGTGGAAGTATCTCATTCTCTGGAGTTTATGGAGTCCTTCAAATTTTAAATGAATTTATTCTCAATTTATAAATCTATTGAACCTTTATCTTCACTTTATATTTTATTCACATTTGCACCTTCCCTATAGAAAATAAATAAACATTCCATATTTTAAACCTTAATAAGGTGTGTATATTAATTTTAATAAGTATAAAACATCAAAATAAAACACCTGGAAATCATAATGAGGCCATAAAGTCACATATTCATGGATGTCTCCGTTGTTGTCAAGATGTCCTCATAAAACTACATGGATATATTTAAACTTTAAATTCACTTTATCTTTCCATATGTCTTAATTTTAATTTACATAATATGCAAACATACCATGATCATACCCAAAAACCAATAAAACACATATAATATTTTGAACAAACTTGTGATAGCAAAGTTAATACAAGTGATCATTAAAATGAGATTGCACGGTGATGGATTCATGGACTCTCTCACAACACATATTATATTTAAATTAAAATGGACATATATAGACATGTTTATTTATGGATTTCACCTTAAACTATGACTGGGTCCATTAGTTATGAATATATGTATATGGCATGAAAGAAGTGTGAACCTTGATTTGAAACATATGAATGTGGCCATGAAGTGATTAATTATTTCACAAGGGTACATAAAGTGTGAAATTTTTGAATTTATATAAATTTCCAAGGAGATCACTGATTTATATGTATGCTTACTCAAAATTACAATCTATTAACTATTTACTCTTGAAATATGGGTAGATATGCTGACATTTTATGTAATTCAGTGATTCACTATACTAGTTAGGCATTCAATAAAAAACAAAGTGTTGTTTAATGATTGTTAGTGGTGTAAATATGTTTTAAATTGGTGTATTAATACTTTTAAATCTTACATGCCATGATGTGATTGGTTATTATGAGTTGAATGTTAAGAAAATATTATATAGTGCTATGAAAAATATTATGGTGTATTATGAAAAATATGGGGAATTATGTGGTTAGGATCCATTTCAATGATTTCACCTCTAATATTGGCACTTTCCCTTAGATATGAATGAAAAGGTGAAAATAATAATAAGGATGTAGTTGGAATCCAAAAACTACACAATTCGAATCCAATGTCATACTACTTAAAACCAATAACAAAAATATTGGAATTTAAAATCACACTAGTTAAAAACTAATAATAACAATATATAAATCTAATTTAAACAATTATAAAACAATAAATATAAATAATATAAGTCCAAATCCTTTGACATATGTCTAGATTTAATGAAATAATGGTTACATTCAAGAGTTCTCTCAAAGATGTGGGAGTTCATTAATTGTATATTCATTGATAAGAGGATCATAGGATTTCTAGTTGTAAGAAAGCAATGACCCAAGTAATAATGTGTCATTTAGGATTAGTGGATATGTGTAAGGATTAAAATACCTTGGTTATAAGAGGACATGATTTATGTTATATAAAAAAAGTATGATTGCCAGAAAGTATAACAAGAGACTTTTATTAGATTTCATTACATATTAGGTTAAGACAATTTTAGTTAGAAAAATCTCTTTGAGATTTAATTTCTCTTAATGTTCTTTTAAATATAATATTTAAGGAGTAAAAGATATAATAAGACCATTTTTTATCCCAAATTGTATTTATATTCTAAATTTGGTATATCTTTGTTATTATAGTTTCTTTTAATATAAGTTTTTAATCCAGGAGGATCCACATTCACTCTAAAATAAGAATCATAAAATTGCATATTTATCATTGGCACAATGTATATCTCATTTAGATATTTCCAATGGTATGTGAAAATTTGGAAATAGAGCTTGTATGTTCCTTATGTAGTTGGTTAAAGTTCTAGTCAAAGCCAATCAATAAGTGGTCAAAGCTACTTAAACTAAAAAAATAGACCATCATGGAATATTTAAAATATAGTTCCATGATTTAGATATCATCATAATATTTCTATCACATTTTATGGTTCAAAAAATGGAGTCTGTATGTGAAAGTTATGACCAGTCAAAGTTATGGTCAACCCTGATGATGTGGTAATAAAGTGACATGGCAATATGGCTCCACCCAAGTCATTAATATTTGTAAATTAAACCCTAGTAAAGGGGGATAAACATAAACCATCATAATTAGGGAATAATTATCACCCCATATTTTTAAATGTAATGGATAATTTAAAATCCCATAAAAATCGGGTGTGGGATAATTATGAAATTTATTAAAATAGATTGAGGATAATCATCCCAATCAGAAAAAAGTGGACCTCCCACAAGTATATAAAGGGGTCAAAGGTTCAATTAATTTAATTTAAAAGTTTTAAATATCTCATTTCCATATCTAAGATTTAGATCCAGAGCTGAAGAGCCAAGAGTCGAAGAGCTGAGAACCAGAGCCAAGAGCTACATCTGAGAGCCAGCGCTGAAGAGACAGAGTTGAAGAGCCGAGAGCCATAGCCAAAGATATAGAGTTGAAGAGATGATTATATCCATATACTGAGTGTTTATATTTTAGGTATTTTGATGCACTTTTTACTGCCTCAAAGTGAATAATAGAGTAGACTGTGTATAGGCCATAATAGACCATTTTGTAAAATATCAAGTTTTGAGGGACTTGGAAAGATTTTCACTTCTTTGTGTAAACTAGGGATTTGTCCTAGACTCCAAGATGATTTAAATGGTATGTTGAAATAAATATGACAATTATTTTAAGACCATATTATAAGTCCATTTTCAAGACTTTTAGTGGAAAATCCACAGGATTGTGAGATTGCATTTGCACGACAGTAAGGTGGAAGGTTTGTTCATGGGTTTATCGAGACTTTTTGAAGCTCTATTGTTTAAGTTGTGTGAAATCTTAGAGTATACATTTGAAAATAATGAGGGTTGGAAATGTACTCACTTTTCAAGGAAATGGATTGGTTTATAATATAAGTGAACCAAAGATGTAGGCATTATCAAACTCCATTATCATGTGCTTGTCATGAGTGGATTCTATTTTTGCATTCTTTTTCCACATTTTGATTAATCTTGTTTATTAATCACTATTGAATTCATAAATAGATAAAATAAGATAAAATCTCAAATTCAATGTCATTTTTTTGAATGTTTCAATAAATTATGTGAATAGACTAAAGGGTCTAAGGTAAACTCTTTTTGCATGGAAATAAGTGCCAGTTTATGGATCAATATCAGTTATTTTTATTTTAGTTTCTAGTATAATTTTAGACTTTTTAAGCCTATTAATATTCCATTTGTAGTGTGCAGTTTATGGAATTAGGTTGTTTGTCGGGAATAGGAAGCCATGGGCAAAGCCTTGAAAAGAGAGAGGCTTAATGAGCTTGAAGCAATTAATTAGCAGATCCAATAAGAGAATGTTTCTCTAATAACTCATTTTTACTCCTTGGAAGAGGAGATTACCCACTTAAAATTAAAGCTACAAGCTAAGGATGAGCTCTTAGCATAGATGCAGGATGAAGAGAAACACAATCTTCATCAATTACCTTCCACTGTAGATGCAAAAACTATGACTGATGAGTGCACTATAAGTTATTCATTTGGTAGTTCCTTTCATGAAGTTTTAGATGTTTTAGATATTGATTTTGGTAGTTTTGAGAAACACACTAAGGGCATTGGATCTAAACTATTAGTGAAAATGGGATTTGATGGAAGGGGCCTTGGTAAGAAGGGCCAAGGTATTGCTAACCCAATACAGGTAGAGCATATATCTCACCATGCAATACTACATTATGATATTAAGAAAGTGGATTTTGGAGAGAGTTCCTCCATTGCTAAAAGAGGACAAGCTTCTGATAGCTAAGATCTGAGGCTACTAGTAGAGCAAAATTCATCCCTTTGAAGGAATGATGAGTGGTGTAAGAAATCAAGTAAAAGAGGTATTGAGATTCCACCTCCTCATTCTTACACTAGAAAAGGAACCAATAGGAATGTGAATTCTAAGACTTATGATTCATTTTTTCCACTTAAGAAATTTGGTTTCAATATTTAGAAGATGTTGCATTCTTTTCTTTGTACATTTTTTGGATTGAATAACCATTATGCTACATATTGTTGGAAAAGACAAGCTTTACTGAAGTAACTTGTAGGTGTTAAAGACCATTCTCATATTGGCAAAGTGAGAAATGGAAAATGGGTGACCTCACCTAAGAAGAGGGATGTTTGCACTCATTTTCATGTGAGTGGACATCGAGTTGAGAAGTGTTGGAAACTTCAACCATCCCACCATCCTGGTAATGATAAGAATAAGATGGCATATAAACCTATTGATAATCTAATTAATTAATTTTTTGTTCAATCAACCCATGTAGATGTCAGTAAATCCACTATGAAAATTAAACACCCTAAATAGGAGAATCTAATAAAGAGAGTTAGTAAACAATTTCTTAATTTCATGTTGTCATGATTAGTGGATTGATAATGCATTAATGTTTCAAAGAAATTTTGGGATACTTGTTGTATGTTGACAAAGGACATATACCCATGCTTTGATATATGCATTTTGGAGCTACTATGGTAGGAACACTTTGATACAGGTTTATCATGCAAAGTTTTTAATTCTCACACTTGTGTTATTATTAGCTCTATTTTTAGAATCTACAATATTAGATTTATGAGTTTATTTTTGAATTATTAAAAAAATTTAACTCATTGATCAACTTGGGAGATTTGATAATAGTTGCATAGGTTTTTGGGTAGGATTCAACTTTCCTATAGTACTTGTTTCAAAATAACTTCTATTTTGGAATGCATCTATTTCTGGCATATTTGTGATTGGATGCATGATAAGACCCATTGAGGCAATGTATTATGACATGATCAAAACCAATATTATATTTTATTTAATTTGTTTTTTAGTTACATTGGTGATTGTTTCAATGTTTGGCAGTTCACCGCTTATAGGATGTGATAGTTGGTAGACAATTTGATATATTGTGATCGTATTGGTAGTTACAAGATTTAGTATAACTCATGCCTTATTTTAGGGCCTTTTATAGTTTTAAGTTATGAATCATAGTTTTCCACTATTATCTCTATGCTATGATTTGGGTTATGTACTTGATATGTTGCAGAGGAGCATTTAGCAGTAGCAGAGGAGATCACTAGGCTTTTCTATGTAGAGGCTCTTGTGAAGTCATGCAGTAGAGGAAGTCATCGCATCCTAGTTCTATGTAGAGGATATTAATGGTCATGTAGTAGTAGAAGGTATGCAAAAGATGTGATCAATCAGTTGTTCTAAGTATTGTAGGCATAGTTACAAAACTTGATTATACTAAAAACATACCCATTAAAATTCTTCAAAACCGATTGGCATTTCAGAGGATCAAGTTGGGTACCACCTTTTAGTGGACCAAAAACCCTCTTAGTAGGGAGGATTGATCTAGGAGGATATACATTCACTCTAAAATATAAGTCATCATATTTCATATTGATCATTGGAACAATGTAGAGCTCATTGAGAGTTTTCTAATGGTATGTGGATCTTCAAAAATGGAGCTCATATGCTCCTTATGCAGTTGGTCAAAGTTTTAGTCAAAGTTAATCAATAAGTGGTCAAAGCTGGTCAAAATAAAAAATATACCATAATGGAATATTTAAAAACCAATTCCATGATGTAGATCTCATCATAATATTTTTTTCACATTTTATGATTAAAAAAGTGGAGTCCATATGTGAAAGTTATGACCAGTTAAAGTTATGGTCAAACCTGATGACATGGAAATAAAGTGACATGGAAATATGGCTCAACCCAAGTCATTATATTTGTAAATTACACCTTAGTAAATGGGGATAAACATAAACCATCATAAATTGGGGAATAATTATGACCCCACATTTTTAAATGTAATGGATAATTTAAAATCCCATAAAAACCAGGTATGGGATAATTATGAAATTTATTAAAATAGATTGAGGATAATCATCCCAATCCAAAAAATTGGACCTCCCAAAAGTATATAAATGGATCATAGGTTAAATTAATTTCATTTAAAATTTTAAAATATCTCATTGCCAGAGCTAGATCCAAAGAGCTGAGAGCTAGAGCTAAGAGCCAGTGCCGAGAGTCAGAGCCGAAGAGCTAAGATCTAGAGCCAAAGATCTAGAGCCAAAGAGATGATTCCAGCCATATACTGAGTTTCTATATTTGAGGTATTTTGATGCAATTTTTAATGCCTCAAAGTAAATAATAGATCAGATTATGTATAGGCCATAATAGACCGGTTTGTAAAATATCAAGTTTTGAGAGACTTGGAGAGATTTTTACTTCTTAGTGTAAACTAGGGATTTATCCTAGAATCCAAGATGATTTTAATGGTATGTGGAAATACCTATGGTGATTTTTATAAGACCATTTTATAAGTCTATTTTTGAGACTTTAGGTGGGAAATCCATAGGATTGTGAGATTGCATTCGCATGACAGTAAGGTGGAAGGTCTTTTCATGGGTTTACCAGGACTTTTTAAAGCTTTGTTGTTTGAGTTGTGTGTAATATTAGAGTATTCATTTGATAATTATTATGGTTGGCCATGTACTCACTTTTCAAGGAAATGGATTGGTTTGTACTATAAGTGAACCCAGAGATGTAGGCATTATCGAACTTCGTTATCACATGCTTGTCATGAGTAGATTCTATTTTTACATTCTTTTTCTGCATTTTGATTAATATTGTTTATTAGTCACTATTGAATGCAAAAATAGATAAAATAATATAAAAGGTCAAATTTAGTTTCATTTTTGTGAATGTTCCAGGAAATTATGTGAATTGACTAAAGGGTCTAAGGTAAACTCTTTTTGCACAAAAATAAGTGCCAATTTATGGATTAGTTTCACTATTTTAAATCAAATTAGAGCATATTCTCAATTTTTATTAAAAAAATGATAGATTCTATAAAATGGATTTTGTCATACTAATCAATGAACATTTTAAATGTTGTTATTTGAATATCAATTGGTAAAGCTTTGAGAATTTGTGAACATATTGGAAGTTATTTTTCCATCTACTATTTAACTTGACAATGTTTAGAATTTAAAATGACACCGATTTTCACAAACTTGAGTTATTGCTACGATTATGAAAAATTATTTTATTTTCAAAGAGATATCAAAGTTATCAAAATGGAAATATTTTCACAAACTTGAGTTTATGGTGAATATAAGAGGATTGATATTTTTTGATGCAAGGGTAATTAAAATAATTTCATTCTATTATTATTTACTTTTAAACCTAAATTTAAGTTTTAAATATTAGTAGTAACTTATTTATTATAAGATAGGTAATTACTGACTTAAATTTCCATGTGTATCTTTTGGGGCTAAGGTAATCCATTACATTAGTTCTCCTATAAAAGGCCTAAAATGGGAGGGTTTTTCATTAAAGCCTTTAATAACCTACATTTATGTTAAAAAACTAATCAAATGGTTAATATTGGTGGTAGGAGGGCCAAGGTCATCCACCTTTGATACTCCACTTAGGATAATTAGGTTAAGGTCAATTTGTGAAAAACTACTTGCATAGTTGGAAACTCATATAAATAATAGAAGAGATAAAGGTGCTCCTAGAAGATCCACATCCACAGGGCCTCATCTTGACCTAGTGTTAGCCAATATCCAAAAAGTGTGCTAACACAATCATAATCCAATGGCTACTTAGTTAATAGGAACCACCTTAAACATTACCAAAGTCACACATGACCTACTTAAAACTCAAGTAAATACCTTCTTAGGTTTTTAACTGATGGGAGAAGATTTGTAGAAGAACATATTGCAAGTTTTAAGTTCTCTTTGATACTTATTTATATTTAACACAAGGATATTGCTCATGGGCTATTTTCTTTCACTTTTGAAGGATCCATTCATAACTAGTTTCTAAATTTAACACCAAGACATTTTACCAATTATTTACAATCTAAAGAATCCTATACAAGGTAATTAGAGAGCCATTAGTTCAAAGTGTCATATTTAGGTAGTTGTCCATGTGATCTAGGAATTTGACTCAAGAAAGGATGGTTAGTATGGTGTTAGTTCCAAAACAAAAATAAAATGAAAGAAACACACTAACTAGCATAATATCTCTAGGCCTAGACACTAGGGATAACTTAGTTAACAAACATGAATAAAACACACAACTAAAATGCAATATAAATCCTCTTTTAACTTCCTTGGATGCTCCAAAATTCTTGTTGTAGTGGCTTGCTCAGCTTTTGCTCATGAAGTCTTCATCAAAGGAGGCTTGGATATCTCTTCTCCTTGGCACCTTTGGCTTGTGGCTTGGCTTGGTTTGGAATAAATTTAGCATGGTAACACTAATTTCAATGGATTTTGGAATCATTTTTGCATTATAACTTTGCATTATCAAGACTTATAAATGACGTTCATGGCCTCTCTATTTATAGATTTTTTAGAATGTTTAGAATCAACCTGAACCATCTATCCCAAAATTGAGATATGTGGTTAAGGATTAATTCAATTTTTTGAATTAAGTTTGGAATTATTATCATCATGACATTGGAAGAAGGGGAAATTAAGAGGAATGGAGGGCATCATGGAAGGCATTGATGAGGCATGGAGGGCATGAATCCTAATATTTGTGGCATTTATGGCCTAGGGATGTCTTCCCAAGAAATGAGGTCACCTGATGATACATATATTAAATATTCATTTCCAAAAATAATTATTCCACAAGTTTCCATGGAATTATTGATTAGACTCTAATTTAGGTTAATTAGATCTTAATCATGATTAAGCACTTTATGCATAAATTACTCAAATTGATTAGAATGCCTTATTTTTGGTCTAAAATTCAATTGGATTGGAATTAGAAGTCACTATTAGATGTGTTAGAACCACATTACCATTTAAGATGTTACCAACAAAAAATAACAAAGGCATGTGTCTTGTGTAAGATATTTGATAGTAAAGAGCAATCTAGTGCACCCAAGTGTAAAATTGGCATTTTGACTCGAAATGATCTAATCAAAGTTAGCTGACCCATCAATTACATTGCCCCATTTAGGGATACCCTGACCAAAATTAGCACTTAAATATGTCAATTTCACATTTTTAGCATGTTTTAGTGTTTTTAGGCCAAATTGTGTATTTTGGGTGAAAATTGGTCAAAAGCCTAAGTGGGGGTTATTGATGGTCAGTTTTAGGTGTTTACAATTTGCCCCTATTTGGGAAGAAGTTGTAAACCATAGGCAAAGAAATGTCTTCTCAAAGAATGATAAATGGCCTGTATGCCAAAAAGAAGATGATGGTTGAAGAACAAAGCTCCAAATGGTTTTGGGAAGCCTATGATGATGCCCCCTCAAGGGAGTGGCCATCACATTTGTTGATTGATGGCCCCTCAAAAATAAACAAGAAGAAAGGTGGAATTAATCTGTGGTTGAGATTAATCCAAATAAGAAAATGCTTGCATGCATTGATGTAAAAAGGATTCTAATTTTCCCAAAGGTGGTTATAATCAAGAATAAAAGTCAAAATAATGATTTGCTCATAGGTGGTTATAATTATGAAGATGACCTGGATTGGCTAAAATTGATGGTTGTGCCCCAATTAGGGCTGACTAGTAAGCATAACTCAAGGATATAACTTGGAATATAAAATAAAGATGAGTGGGAAAAAAGTGATGAAAGAGATGAATAGAGGAATGAGATTGATCAATAAAATGATTTAGTTATACCTATCAATGAGGATATGCTCATCCTAATTAAAAATGATACAACTAGAATGGTCAAATGAGTTATATTGATCAAGGGTGGGATGGAAGGATTTTCCAAGGTGCGAAGGAGAAAATTTTATGGATCCATTGATTGTAGACCTTTGTGAAGCAATTTTTGTTTTATCATGTGATGGTAGGCTTCATGATAGAACACCATGAATACTTGGCCAAAATATACGTAAAGACTGACTCTCGATATCTAATAAACACTCAAAAATAATACACTAATGATAAAAACCATGATGATAATATTGACATATGAATATAGATTGACTCAATAATAATGTGCTTGAGGAATCACCCAAAAAATGCATATAGATCGGTTCAAGGCAATAGTGTTGAAAGCAAATAAACAAACAAACAAATAGAAAAAAAACAAGCAAATAACTTAAAATAAATAAACAAAAAGAAAGCCATAAAAAAGAAAAAGAAAGCATCCTAATAATGACAATGCCCCAGTAAGATAGATCAAAGATAACTGACTAGATTTAGATAAGATAAATGTTTTTTGATTTTTGAAATGTTATGAATGTTTTTGGCATTTTGAGGTATCTTAACTTGTTAGAGAATGAAAAGATACATATTCACAAAATGGTGAGAGTGTTTAGCTTAGGTTGCTCACAAAATGGTGAGAACATATGGAAAGGGGGACTGAGGTGACCTAAACATGAGTTGAGCAAGACCTACATAGTCCTGAAATGACCTCAAGTCATAGTAATTCCATCCACACAAAAGGTAGGAAAAAACCAACTAGGTCCCAACAATTTTTTAAATTCAACAAATGGCCAGTCAAATGAAAATAATAATGAAAAGGTGATATGAAAATTCATGATAAACAAGTGTTGCCCCTATTTTTCCCATAGGTGGTTATAACTAGGATACAATGACATAGGTCAATAATACTAATTTTCCCACATGTGGTTATAATTAGTAGCAAGACTAGTGAAACATTAATTTGCCCATTGGTGGTTATAATTAGGCTCACATAAATAAACTTGATATGATGAAAGATATCTTGCCAGATCAATTGTCACACTTCTTTCATAGACTATCATTGAAACATGGATTGGATTGATTATTGAAACTTGATTGGAATCCTCTCACAAAAAGTGTGGAAAGAACCAAATGAACCAAGATCAAAATAGGATTGGGTAGGACAACTAAAAATAGGGTTTGGTATAAATAAGAATGGAATAATAGGATGTATGAAATGGAAAGAGGGTTTGCCCCCTAGTGATGGGGTAAATGGATAGGATCTACAATAATGGGAAATGGATACATAACAATGGCAATGGCATGGTACATGTTTTTTTCCTAGGTGTGGTTTTTGGTTTTTTTGTTCTTGTTGAGATGAAGATTTACATCCTCATCAACAAATGATACAAATATAATACTCGATCATGTTAATTACTATTCTATACTTCATCTAAATAGTTACTCTATTAAGAACTGCATGTACATCTGGTTATCAAGAATGCTTTCATGATCTTCCTTAGTTGTTAATTCTAATTCCTTCAAGCGTCAAGACAAGGTATCTTTGTAGCCTCTACAAAGGAAAGTGTGGATATGGATGGTAAATAAGGAAAAATAATGGATGGTAGGTTTGATTTTGAAATGGAATGGCACATGATAATGGAATGTATAATGGTGGGGAAACAAATGAAGATCAGGACTTTCAGTCACACATAAAGTTGTTAATGCTAGATTCAATATAGCTTTGGTTGTGGTAGGGTTGAAGACTTGTTATCTTGATAGGACCACCATATTTTTTTGTTGTTTGATCTTGACAGTAGCTACCATCTGATTAGGCTATAGATTGGAAACTATTTTGATTTGATTTTTTATTTTTTCATCATCAAGTAGTGAAGAAATTTTGTGCTCAGTTATTGGTGCCTCAAAGAGGTTTTCACCAATGAATTTGTCTTGATTGTCCCATAGAACCTTTGAGAAGGTTTCAATAAGGAATGTTGACTTTTGACTTTGATTGTCTTCTAGTGCTTTTAAAAAAGTTTCACTAGAAGATGTTGAGTTTTGACCTTGAATTTCCCCTAGTGCCTCCAAAAAGGTTTCACTAGGAGAGTATTTTTATACTACATGAATGTGGTCTTTGCCTCCTTGCTCTTCTTCAACTGTTATGTCACCATGGATGTAGTTCAAAAAAGTGTGATTCTATTGATCCCAATCAATACGGGTGGGAGATGGAATGTTAATAATATGGCTAATTTGGTTGATGGTAATGGCTTATGGAATGGTAATGGAATGGGGAGAGGTTGCATAATCCTCATATAATATACTAGGATAACTTGTGTCGAAGCTGAAGTACTCATCCTCAAAAACTATAGAAGTATCATAAATGTATTCAAATTGATCTACAAGGCATGTGTAACTAATGTTGTAATATCCATGAACATAATGTTCTTCTGAATCTGATTCTAACTCAAGGACTCTAAATCTAATGTTGAGATTGATGTTGATTCATATTATAATGCTAAATATAATTTCAATTAAAAAATAGAACCTAACTCTAACTCTAATTCTTCATTTAATGGGTACTCTATTACAATGAGAGTCTTGCTGAATGTATAGTATGAGATAAGTAACAACCTATGATGGCATAATGGGATCCATAAAAAATAGTTTGTCAAAGTGAGACTCATCTAGGATGGGAAATAGGTTAAGAGATAAGTCCTTAGATACTTTCTTGTCAATAGGAGGCTCTTGAAAAATAGGCACATGGTTGAGGTAATGATTTCCCCAAAGGTGGGTATAATCATTAAGAAGTGACTTAGTAAAGACTGGCTCATTAGAGTGAGACTCCTTGACAATTTGTATAAGATCAATAGGTGAGTCATCAAAGGTTGACTTATCATAAGTGGTTGGTTCAACAAAAACATCTTGAATTAGTTGGTTCTCTTGTCCTTGGTTTCCAATGAGTTGTAAAATACCAATTTTGAACACAGATTGGTCTTTGAAGGATTGGATGGGATTGGTACTAGATGAGGAATGGTTTGTTGTTAGATAATGGTAGGTCATTATGGAATATGATTTATCACATGAGCCAAAGGATTAAGTCATAAAATGGTAATGATAGGACATTGTGGGGCTTGATTTCTCACACAAGCTAAAAGACTAGGTCTTGGAATGATGAAGGGGCATTGTGGAGCTTGGTTGCTCACACAAGCCAAAATACTAGGTATAGGAATGGTAATGGTGTGATTTTGTGGTCCTAGAATAGAAATGATATAATTTTGTGGACCCTAATTACTTTCACAAGCCAAAGCATCCAAGTCTTCCTCATAAACCATATCATCTTAGTTGTGAGTTGGCTCATAAGTTGGTTCTTGATTGTGTTCCATGTACTGATTATTACAAAGAGGGTATGGATCCATATCCTAAAAAAAATTATCTATAGTTGTGTCTTCAAAGTCCTCTTCACAATCCTCTTTATGCCAATCAAGGTCTCAATTTTGATTTTGTGGATTTTGACTATGTTCCCCATATGGAGTATTGTAGGGAGAATAATAAAACTCCTTAGAAAATCTTTTTCTATAAGGGTTACTAGTGCAATTTTATGTAGATATTATATCATAAGTTGTATTTTAAATGAATCCACCATAAGTGTAGTGAGACATATTTGTGTAAATGATGAAATCTTTGAAATAAAAAGGCTTAGAGTTCTATAAACTCTAAAAAACTATGTCTGAAGGACAAATGGTTCAATCTTGGTCTAACTTGGTCAAGAGGTGAAGCTGTATCTCTAATGTGGTTTGAAAGTAGAGCTATATCTCCAAAATAATTTATGCTAAGATTTGGCATAAAATAGTCTTACATCAAATTTCTAATGTCAAATGTCATACGCACAAAAGATCAAGCATCTGAATAAAAGCCACCATGTCAAAGGTCTAGGTCAAAGTGTTCCAAACAAAGTTTAAACTAGGAAAGGGAAAATTTAAGTTGCTAGGTATTTTATCTAAACATGGAGTCAAAAGCTAGGCTCAAACAAATAGGCATGTGCTAGGACTTTTGGCCAAACAACATCAAAAGCTAGACTTTAAACAAAGGCTAATGTGATTTGATTTAATCTAACAAGTTTGGAAATAATTTTGACATAAACCTGGCACACAGAATCAAACATAAACATGACCAATTGACATAAGTTATAAGACAGAAGGCTCTTTGAGAAAGGTTATGTTTTCCTAAATAAATGCACAAATAATGATAAGGATAGGTATTGAACAAACAAACCATCAATAGTTTTCAAATTTGGGTAATCAATTAACTAAAGATATGTAACCCAAAAGAGAAAGATCTATGTATTAGCCCCATGAATTAAGGCCTAAGCAAAAATTAATCAATTTTTGAATCCAAAATTGATAAGGTTAATTGAAAACTAGGATTTGACCAAACAAGCTAGATAAGATTGGACAACATGAAGACACAAGACAAATGTCTAAATGGTATACACAAAATAGTTTAAAACAAATGGTTTTTGATACAAGTTGAAACAAGTCTTAAAACAAATTGAGAAACCTAATGGTGTAATCATGATTGAATGATGTGATCAATGCTATCTTTCAAAAAACTTAAAGTTACAAAAGGATTTGACATGATTTGGGCAGCATAACACTACCCTCCTCAACTCAAATGACACACACATAAATAAGTTTAGGAAAATTTCCAGGCACAACTGTGGTGTAAAATGGCTAGCATAATGCCTCTTTAGATAAAAGAGTGATGTATAGACAAATTGGTTTTGATATGGCTTTATGAAAAAACAAACAAGTTTTAGTCTCAAAAAAACCGAGTAGGATAAATGACCAAAATACCTTGAGTATAATCATCCAAATCCTAACAAGGGAATGGAAAAATGGGGTTGACTAAAATTAATTGGTTTTTGATCATTATAGGGGAATCAATTACATAATTATTTTCACGTCAAATAATGCAAAAGACAAGCACACAATTTGGGTGACCATAGCATTAGCTAGTTGTAAAAAAGTCTAGTCCTTTTTACAACTACTACATCTTACTATTCACTCAGTGTAGTGTGATGTCCAAATGCAGATACGTCTCATGTGTAACTCCAAAGGAGTAAGTGAAGTCAATTTTGAGAGATGAAACCCCAGGTCAAAGTTTTCTTAAAGAACACGTGGGAGGTAATGACATCCCCCTCACAAACCAAGATGCATACAAATTAAAAAAAACATGAAATAGAAAGACTTTAGGGTCATTTTCAAGGTCACCAAACTTTGATGATTTTTTGGGGAGTGCTTTAAATGATATTCTTTCTAAGCCTTGGACTAGGATTTGTGCAATAGGAATGGTGCTTTTAATTCCCAGGGTTCCCTAAAGGGGATAAATGGAAGAGCATACATGCAACAACCCTCTCTTTTCTAAACAAAATTAGGTCAAATAACTATTGAAGACAAAAATGACAAGTGAATTCAATTTTAAGCCCAAATGAAAGATTTGGTGGTGTTCATTTGTCCCCTTGGTCTTAACATTGTGAACATTGGAAACATTAATTTAAGCATCTAAATTTTTCATTAAGCACCAAAACAAGGTTCCTAATTCATTTTAAAATCATTTAAAAGGTGTCTAAAACATGATTTATCAAATTTGAAATCCGTTGGTCACTTGTCTACTCTTAAGGCATCACCCCAAAAGCAAATATGTTAGATTAAAAACAATTTAAATATATTTTCTAAATTTTGTAAAAAATATATTAAACTTGAAGCTAAAATAATGTAAAATTATAAAAATTTAGGAGAAAACATGTGGTTTTAAAAAAAATCATCCAAAATGGAGTCTGTATGACCCCAAACCAAGCATTTTAAAATATCTCTCAGGTTTGTGTTTTTAAGAAAACACAGTGACTAACATCAATTATATAACCAACATCAGTTACACTTACTAATTGATGATGATGATCTAACTAACATTGGTTACACAAACAATGATCGATGATGGCTAAGCCAATCGATGACGGTTTTACTAATCGATGTTAGTTACTGTGTAAACTTGTAACAAAAAAAACAACAAAAAAGTTAGAAAATTAATTTGCAAGAGTTTTAATGATCCAAATGAAGCTTTAAAAGCTCAAAAATTATCTTCTTCATGTGTGGGATGCATCTTGTCCCACCGAGCATGCCATATGTGATCTAGGAATTTGACTCAAGAGAGGATGGTTAGTATGTTGTTAGTTCCAAAATGAAAACAAAATGAAAGAAACACACTAAATAGCATAACATCTCTAGGCCTAGACACTAGGGAGAGATTATTTAACAAACATAAATAAAAAACACAACTAAAATTCAAAATAAATCCTCTTTTACCTTCCTTGGATGCTCCAAAATGCTTGTTGTAGTGGCTTGCTCAGCTTGTGCTCATGAAGTCTTCATCAAAAGAGGTTTGGCTGTATCCTCTCCTCCTTGGCACCTTTGGCTTGTGGCTTGGCTTGGCATGGAATCAATTTGGCATGGTAACACTAATTTTAATGGATTTTTGAATCATTTATTCATTATAAATTTTCATTATCAAGACTTATAAATGATGTTCATGGCCTCTCTATTTATAGATTTTTGAGAATGTCTAGAATCAACCTGAACCATCTATCCCAAGATTGAGATGTGTAGTTGAGGATTAATTAAATTTTTGGAATTAAGTTTGTAATTATCCTCATCATTACATTGTAATAATTTGCAATTAAGAGGCATGTAGGTCATCATGGAAGGCATTGATGAGGCATAGAGGGCATGAATCTTGATATTTGTGGCATTTATGGCCTAGGGATGTCTTCTAAAGAAATGAGGTCACCTGATGATGTAGATATTAAATATTCATTTCCAAAAATAATTATTCAACAAGTTTCCATGGAATTATTTATTAGGCTCTAATTTGGATTAATTAGCTCTTAAGCATGATTAAACACCTTATGCACAAATTACTTAAATTGATCATAATGCCTTGTTATTGGTCCAAAATTTTATTGGATTAGAATTGGAAGTCACTATTAGATTCATTGGAACTACATTCCCCTTTATGATTTTACCAACACCAAGTAACAAAGGCATGTGTCTCAATCAAGATATTTGATAGGAAAGAGTAATCTAGAGCACCCAGGTGCAAAATTGGCATTTTAACTCGAAATGATCTGATAAAATTTAGTTGGACCATAAATTGCATTACCCCATTTAGGGATACCTTGGCCAAAATCAGTACTTTAATATGTCAATTTCACATCATTTAGCATGTTTTAGTGTTTTTAGGCCAAATTGTGCATTTTGGGTGAAAATTGGTCAAAAGCCTAATTGGGGGTTATTTGTGGCCAGTTTTAGGTGTCTACACTCCATGATTATAAAATATGTCAATGAAACCATGATGGAATTAAATTTAAAGTTTCAATTTATGTACAACCACATACCTCAAGATCATATAATCCCTTGCCCATATGGATTTCTATATGTATTTAGATGAATTAGACATAGTCACTTCTATTTTTATAAGAAGGTCTATTATAAATACCTTTGTACATGCCTATACTATGGTAAATATAGTATAAATACAATTTATCCCAAAAGGATCGAGTTCACAAATTATCTAAAACATATGGATGGTATCAAATCCAATATTACCTCAAATAATTGAGACTATACCTAACTAGACCATAAAACAAACATTAAACTTAGTTTCAATAACATAGTGCACGTAAGTCACAACTTCAACACCTAATTAACTTTATATTTAATTTAAATACCTCACCAATATAATTCATAAATTGGTAAACACTTTCATTAGTCTTTATATAAATCTTAATTCTAGATAAATAGAGCCAATAGGAAGAGGATATTCCTTCCGAAGAAGTAACAACCATAATTGGCAAAATAAAAACATGAAAAAAAACCAAAATGAACCTAAAAAAATATATCAATCTAGTTCTTTAAGTCCACCCATTGCCATAAATCTTACATAAATAATGTTATCTCATTGGTGTCGAGTCCATGATAATGCTTCCCATGGAGAATTGGATTGTCCACACTAATGTAATACTTTTGGAATTATCATGAAAGAGATGGAAATTATGAATTTGTACCAATAGAGGAAGATGTAAATCAATCTATTTGGTTGTCAAATGCTTCCCATACTCTAGTGGTTGAAACTTACAACTTTCTTCCTAAAGTTGATAATGAACTTGAAGACATTGTAGATGGGGTCCATGCCTTTAAATAATTCCAAAAAAAAATGTATCACTTGAGGATTAAAATTAAAACACTCAACACTACATCCACTCCACCTAACAAATAATACACTCCACTAGATCCTAAAGATAATAATAATCCACAACCTCCAAAAGGAAATGGTAATTTCACTTAATCTACTCACTAAGTAATTATTAATTATCTCAACACATCCATATATAACATGGTGGAAGACATGAATAAAACCAAAGATATCATCACACTTCATGAATTAGATGAGTTATTTGAACAAATATGTTTTCTCTTGAATTTTATCTTTAACAAATAAAATTCTAAGTCAACCCATACCAACATGGTCATGTATAAAGGAAAATAAAAACTCCCCCATTTTTACTCATGGTCATAATATTTCAAAAACACCTACATAGTTGTGTGCTACATTAGTTGTCTAACTATATAGATAAAATGTGACTGTGATATGATAATTGACCAATGTCACATGTAACTTGTTGTAGATCCTAAAGTTTAACAATACATAGATATTTAGGTTGTGAAAATTCATAAATATTTTAGGTTATTGTTAAGTATAGACCATTATCAAGATTTAATGGATATGTATCAAAAAATCCCCTCACATGTGTTTATAAGGAATTATGTACTAAATAAAATTAAAATTGAAAGAGATCTGAAGATGAAGTATGTAATCAATGAATATCATCAAAAGAATTATAATATTGAGGTATTAACTGTAAACATCAATGTGTTCTAATCAAACACTAAGAAATTCCTCATTGAAGATTCAAACCTCCATCCAATCACAAAATTTTGTACTTTTTTTATCTATATGGAGTCAAATATAAATAAGGTTCATGTAGTGGGGTATTTTTAATTTATCTTAGGAGTTGAGAGTATTTTATTACTTATGGCTATAATTTCCATATACTAAAAATATATGAGTATGAAGCATTAATCCTTGGACTAAAATCTGCCATAACTCATGTTGTAAAGATGATTAAAATATTCATTGATTCCAAATTGATTTTGTTTTATCAAATTTTGTAAAATAAGTGAATTAATTTAATAGATAATATAAACTATCATGTAAAACCAAAATGCTACATATATGCAATAAATGACACAAACTAATTTGTAACTTGTTAAATTTGTAAATATGATAAAAGGGGAAAGTATTAAAGAAAATAAAACTTAGATATAAAAATGGAATGCATGACTGTATCTAAGATTGAAACTAATTGGGAAGTTGTGCTCACTAAATGTGGATCCAAAATAGGGTTTTGTAACATCTCTAAATAAGAGCAATATAACTAGATAAGAGAGTAGTGTGATGTTATCCCTAGGTATGTTGGTGTCTAGTGGATGATATAACTTTTTGTTTTTTGTGGTATGTTCTCCTTCACCTTTGTGTTCTTTTGACTATGTGGGAGCATTCAATCTATCAATAAAATCAATGTACAACTTCTCCTTCATTTATAACCCTAAATTAATAGATCAAGAGGATAAATAAAATAATGGAGAAAAAGGGGTTCGTATTTGAATTTGTGCTTGACCTTAACACCCCCTATGTGTAGTGTTGCATACATATTAATAATCTGAAGAGGGTTTAAACTCCATGGAGTTCTCCCATGCTATGGTGTGCATGTGAAAGACTGGTGCAAAATGTTAAATGTTGGTGTAATCCTAGTGTGATTAAGTGTTTCAACCATGACTTTGAACCTTATAAGTGTATTAAAACTTTATCTTAGTTTTAATAGGGCTGTATATAACTAGGCTTAGTAAAAATAGGTGATTTTATCTCGATGTGCAATTAGAATTCTGGTGTTTTTCAATGTGGAAGCCTTTTTTCTATAAAATGACTTAAAATGTGTATTTATAATGATCAATATGGAATTTTTTTGGATGGGTCTTGATAAACTTGTAGGATGACCCATTACATATATTTGAACTTGAACAATTATTTTTTATTTAGCAGGAGGACAAGATTGATAGAACTAGACCCTCCTAAGGAGTTTTGTTGTCCAAATAGGGCATTATTGTCTTAGGAGTACAAATAGTTGATCTGATAGTATATAATAGTTTTTGGATAATCCTAAGCTATTTTGTATTAGGAATAAGGACATTTTGGGGTCATTGGTTTGCTTATAAGACTAGGTTATACATGTGGAAAATGAAGGAAGGTGGTCAAAATGCCGTGAAATAAGGCATAAGCTAAGTGTGTAAAAAGGGTGGTCATAAGTACATTATTTTAGATTAAATGTTAAATTATGTGTCTATATTTACCACCCTTTTATTATATTAATACACAAAGATAAATTACTTAAGTAAAAGAAAAACAATGTACTTGAACTTACCTATGAAGTGCAACCTAAATATAGGCCACAACATTAAACTATGCTTCATATGAACCTATAATGAAACATGTATAAAGCAGTCCTTGATTAAGATAAAAAGAATAAGTAAAGACAAAAAAACTTATGTATCTATTAAAAAATAATGAATACACTTGATCAGGTATGTAAACCATTGTGTTTTCTAGTGAAAAACCAATGATAATAGAGGGTAGGATCCTTGGAGATTTATTCTTTATTAAATAACTTAGATTAGACTATGCATGCCCCAATACTCATTAAAAGGTGAGTGTGCTTAATAACTTAAGGTGTGATTAAATCCATATTTGCATACCAAAAGTGGTGAAATAATTTTTTAATCCTTGTATGAATTCTAATAGATTCTTTTGGTACAAAAATAATGCAAAAATATAGTATGATTTGGGTCTTATGTATACACCATGGGGAATGATATTGATTACCATTACATTTATGAAAGTAGTGGAAAAATGAGCAAGAAGGTAATAATTTACCATGAACATGCCCTCAATATGATATTTGATGTATATGGATTTTGAGACTAAGTAATAACAACTTAAAGTTTGATCAACAACATGTATACTAATCTAGAATACATGTCACACATGGTGCCCCCAAATTAAGAAATTCTAAAAAAACCTAATTATTTTTATGGAAACTATCACTAGGAACATATTGAGAACTATTATGTACTCTATGTGATTCTAATAATTTATATAAATTATTATTTTCTACCTATTAGGACAATAACATACTTTTTAAGATAGAGCTAGGGTGCACCCTATCCAAATGGAGTGTTGTTGTCCAAAACTTATTTATGGGTGATTTATGAGTATGAAACTTGATCAAATGTGTAATAACTATTTTTTTTTTATATTTCATTGTAGGGGATTAGTCTCTAATTTAATCCACTATGTATACTCCCTCTTTTGAGGTGAGATGTGAAGCTTTCACAATACCTTAACTCAAAAGAAAATAGTTATGCAAGTGACGTTATTAAAAAGTTTAAATATAAAAATTAATGATAAAATGGAGAATCATGGAATAATTATATGTAAATTGAACAAAGATTTTTAATGTAAGAGGTATGTGAAAACAAGCATACATAGAAACATTATCTAGATAAATGTTAGCAATGAATAACACAAATAACTGATCTAACTATGGAAATTTGAAATAGAGTAACTCTAGGATGGATACATGATATTTATCATGTAATAAAATGGTTGGGAAGATGCATGGTGTCTGCCATGGCATAAAAAATTGAGAAAAATAAGCAAACATGTGTTATGGCTATGATGTACACACACAAAGAGTACACACACAACACATAAAACACATAAAGAATGCAATATAAGGTTAATGGGACACATATAAGGGATATGTTAAAATTTCACTCACACATATATAAATAGATAATGAAGGATTTGATCTACACATAAAGATATGTTAAAATGTCCACAAGTCAGAATAGATAAAACACACAAGACATGAAGCAAGAAAGCAAACATGAAAAGTATGCATGAGTACATGTAATTGATTAGAATCAGGGCTTTTTAACACTATTATATTTAATAAATTAGGTAACTAGTGAGATATCAATGTGTAAGTAATTGATAAATATCAATATATGTTATGTAATGTAAAGAATTAAGGTGTGAACAATAAGAGATAGCCAAAGAAGGATAAAATCTATGTAAAAGATGCCCCTAGTGAGCTTGTTGATTTGTAGAGAAGATAAAATAGGTCTGTGTCTAATTTGAATATAATAAATGATATCCTATGCTTACTAGGACATGACTGGTGTAATTAGACAATAACATAGGGTGATCCTATCTAAATAGGGTGATTTTATTTGTTTACAGTTTCTAAGTTAGAGATAGTGAAATAACCTACAAATTATTTAGTAAATGGAAACTTGTATATGCTACACTCACTCATGTACACTTGTGAAGCATATATGATATGAAACTAAATATAAGTAATTACTAAATAACTAGTATACATATTAAATAATGTAAATTAATTAAACATAAGCATGCATAGGTCCTAGTTTTGGATTTTTTTGGATTTTTTTTTTGTATATTTGCATATATGAACTGAGAAAGAGAAATAAGGATACTGACCAAGGACTCCATAAAGAGCCTTACCATTACTATATCATGTATCAAACAAAGTAATGGTGACCTTTTGTAAATAAAAAATATCATGGCACTATGTAGGTTTTGTATCATTGCCATATTCATATTCTACATAATCAGTATCATCAGGATCATACCAATCTATAATATAATCATCATCATCATCATCATCATCTTGATTTTGAAGTTGTGGAATGACACTCTTATCATATTTTATATATATATAGAACTAACCAATCCATACTATGGTATTGACTTTTCTGATTTCTCTTTTGAAATATATACTTGATCATTTACCTTTATTATTATTCCATTTCTAGTATTTTTTTATATACTAGCTGAAGACATGTTTTCTATTTGTTCCTCTTGCTTGAAATAAATTTCATCTTCTCTTGAAACTATAATTGTGGTACATTCATGTTCTAATGTGACATGGTTATGATCTTTACCCATTTTTTACCACCATTTCTTACATCCATGATCTTCCTAATTCAACAAGGCCAAATTAGGGCATACATGAAACACCATTGAACATGTTTTTGGACCAACTATGAAAGGTAGCTCAATGGATTCAATAAATTATTTAGATACATTAGTCTTACTCAAGTGTTCCTTATCTTATCTAATCAATTTTAAGAGTTTCATGCTATAAAAATTCATTTAAATAATGTTATTGATCAAAACATTGGCACATTATATAAGAGGGTTAAAAACTAGAGACTCTAGAAATAATGAGTGTTCTTGATTTGACTCCTTTAAAACCACACTTTTAACATAGGATTTTTTAGGCATCTCTTTCTTTTGAACCTAGTTTGTTAGCAACCATTTATTAAAGATACTTTTTTACTTAGGTTGCACATGTTTTTTTAAATTTTATTCATGCTCTTTTTGTAACACTACATTTTCAATACATTCCTTTTGTCATTATTTTTTTTCATCTTGTGCCTTTTATAATTTTGATTTTTCATTTTGATCTTTTTGTACTCTTGCTTGAATTTTTCCTTTTTAATATTTGATCATTTGAATTATCCTTTGGTAGTGATAATTTTGTATTTTTTATTTTATTTTGATTTTTACACTTGTTCTACTTTCATTTATTCCATTGTGAGTTGCTTAATTGATGTATTTGATATAGTATTATCACTATCAATAATACTTTGTATTTTTTGTTTCAGATACAAACAACTATTTGTATGATCCCCATGTATTATATAATATGAAAAATAGTATTTTTATCTCCTTATAGTATGTATAGAAGTAATTTTATCAACTTGTTTTGAAGCATTTATATTATAATCTCACTTGAATTCTTATTAGCCTTTTTTATACTTTTTGAATCAATTATATTGTAGATGTATTTTGTTGTAGATTTTAATTTTGATATTTATTGACATAAATTATGAAGTTGTTGGCTATAGATGGTTTATGTTGTTTAATTTAACTTTAGGACATAAAATTTAGTATTTTTTAGAAATAATTGTCTTATGCATTCATAAAATAGTAGGTGTGATCATTCACAGTAATCAATATATAGTACACAATAATTCCTACCCTAAATTATCTTTATTTATATTAATATAATAATTATTGAATACAAAGTTCTCAAATCTTTTTATATTATATTTTAATATGCTATTACAAAGGTTACTCTAGTTTTTAACCTCGTACTGCTCTTAACTATTACACTTAAACTCTTCTCTATGTTATATCTATTGTATTACAATGTCACAGTATAAATATCAACTAGATAACTTAAAATTTAATTGTCATATATGTGTGATACATGAATTTTATCCAACCAATTCATCATGTGTTTCCACAAATATCAATCTCTTATTTCATTGCCTAATCATTAAAAGCTTTTATTTTGTCAGTCTAGACGAGTATCCTGCTATTGCGGTAAAGGTAAAGGCTATGGTAATTGAGGTTTGGTCCTTATATGATTAAGAATACTGCCAACATTTTATCATATTTTATAAATTTGTCTCATCTTTGAGGTAGGTCTAAAGTGATGACAAGTACCAAAATAATTTTCCTAACTTAGTATAAAAACTATCTTCTCAAAAACATTGTGATCATGGTGTGAATTCCCCTACTTCAAGTAGATGTTTCCCATATTTTCTCATCATATCCTTAGTAAATGTGTCTTAGTTTAGAATTATTACCTTAGATTCCACAATTTTATTTTATTTGGCCATGTTTTCTTTGACTGCCATCACTATGTCATTCAAAATTGGCAAGTTCTCTAGTATGTACAAGTATGTTTCATGTCCTTTGATTTAAACTTCCATCTTTTCCATCTGAGTATTCAGGTAGGTGTTATAATCCTCCAATTCCTCATATATAGATATGTTTTGATTCTATTTTTCCTTTTATTTCTCATGCAAATATATGATTTTAACTTGTTATGTTTTAGATAGAATATGTTGGGTTCCAAAGCTAGTGGAAGAAGTACTTTGTTGTCTTTACATCTCCTTTAGCTCCTTCATTTTATCTTGAGTCCATAAGGGATAAATAAGTGAGTAACCAAAGTAATTAGCTACATATTCCATTATTTATAGGAGTTTTTTCACTTTATCCTTATATTTTGTTCTTTTCACTTGATTTTATCCTAAAAGTGACCCCAATAATTCTTCCCTAGCCTCAAATTTGATTAGTATTTTTTTCCACTGTATCCCCTTCGTGAATTATGAAATTTTCCACAATATTATCCAACTATTTATCTATGGAAAAATTTATATTTGGGTTAAATTTTCACCTAGTGGTGGTTAAGGTAGTTAAACACTTTTTAATTCCTTCTTCTAGATTCACACACCACATCATTCAGTCTACTCTAGCACTTTGAATGAGAGTTTCTCCAACCATTTATTTTTCTATAGGCGATAGGTTCTAAAAGGATAATATAATTTATACTCGTGCAACATGATAAAGGAAACTTGATGGCATGATGATAATGGATGACATCTATTTATGTTGTGCCAATTTTACTTGTGTCCTCTTTAGTGACTCCATAGGAGTAGTTATACTACTCTAGATCATTCTAACTATTCCTAAGGTGATATGTAGAGAAATCTTTGTAATGTATCTTGTTTCCTTAGAACTTATAGAAGGGATACTAACCTCCTTGCCCTTCCCTTTTAATTTATTTTCAACTTTCTCTTCTTCTTCCTTATTTTTTTTTCTACCTCCTTTTCTCTTTTCCTCTCATCCTCCATTTTTTGTGTTTTTTATTCGTGTTTATTTCTTTCCTTCTCCTCTATTTTTTATTTTCCTCTTTTTTCATTATGTCCTCCTTTATTTTTGTATTTTATTCATTTTTATTTTCCTCCTCCTTTTCTATTTGATTTCTCTTTTCTTCTATTTCTCTCTTTTCCTCTACTTTTTTTTTGTTTTCTTACTCAATTTTATGTTTTTTGACTTCCTTTTTTCTTTTTTATTTCCTCCTCTATTATTTTTTTCTTCCATCTCTTTTTCTAATTTTTTATTTCTTATTATTATTTTTCCATATTCTCCTTTTCTAAAATTTGTCTACCCTATTGTGTGGCTAACTCTATAAGTTCCTGTATTTTTTTAATTCTCCTCAGCTATTTATTTTCTAACTATATTCTTTGTTAAATTACTACATATTCTAATTCCTTCACTCTTTGCGATTGATTTTTTTTGTCCAAGGCATCTGTCACCAAGTTTGTTTTATGTTTTGTTTTGAGCTCCATTTTTGGAGTTGTCTCAACCACTCTATGTCGAAAGGAGACATATTTGATTCATGTAATACCTTTTTTAGGGCCTCTACATAATATTTTCATATTGTCATATGATCTTATTTGATCCTTTTTTTTTTGAATGATTACTTCTTATAAATAGGTAAGGAGTCCTACTATTGTATCATCTAGGTCAAATGGACTTAACTCTATGTAGTCTAAAATGGATCTAACTGTCATGTGTAAACCCTCAAAACATGCATTTTTTACATTTTTCCCATTGTAAGTATCCCTCGTTTACTTTGGAACATTCCTAATAATGTATTCATATCAGATACTTTCATAGTAGTATTCCTTTCTTCACTTGTCTGAATTTTCTCTTAGTCATCTTATTTTGAGGACTCTATTTTAGAATATGTTAGAATTTACTTGTTTATTTATTTATTTATTTTTATTTCCCTTTTTTATTGGTTGCATTAAATAAGTCCTTTCCCTTCCCCCCACTCATTTGTAATAATTTCTAACCTGCCACTAATGATGTTGTGGAGGACACTTCTTGTTCTTCGATTTGATTTTTATTTCTTATTTTGTTGAGGTCCCCTTCCTTATTTTTTATATCTTTATCTTCAAAGAGTATGATAGGTACCCTTATATGTCAATTATTCTTCCTCTAACACCACACAAGTATTAGAATCCTTGACTACAAATGGTTTAATCTCATCCTCTTATTCTTATACTAAAGGTTCTAGTCATATAGTTACTCTTTTCAAACATAAATATCTATGTACAGTAGGGTTTATATAAGATGTTTATGTATCTTCATATGGTAGAGGTGTTTTTATTTTTGGGGTTTTTTCTTCCTCCATTGATTAAAAACTAACTCCTACTTCTCCCATGAATTGTTTTAATATAAGGTCTTGTGGTAAACTTAGAGCTCCAATTATCACCATTTCAATTTGCTCATCAATAACCTCATAGGGAAGAGGTGTAAGTTGTGAAAATTTTATAATAATTTTTTTTATATAGACATTATCAACTTCTATTGTAAAATTGACTTTTGTGTTATATTTTTGAACTATCTCTTTAGATATGTGGAATCTACTAGCTACCATGTTTTTAATTATTTTCTCCAGAGATAAAAAATGTCCTACCTCATATACAAGTACGCCTTATAATTTTGCTATTATATAAGCTCCTTTAGGGGTATTTGGGTCCCACTGAACTAACCCTTCATGACCAAGAATAATATGCATGAAATACATGGCTAAGCGTAAGATAAGGGAACCATAACAAAATTTAGGTGTATATTTATTTATATTATGAATACTCTCCAAGTATTTTTCACAGAGTATAATAGACAAATTGTATTGCATACTAGTGTATATCATATCCCATGTAATTTGCACACTTATTACAGTCACCAAATCTTGAATGTTCATGTAATACACCTTTCATGCAATTGACTTTATGTAAAATCATACTTTAGACACTTTGATTTTTTTAATTGAAAGGGATCAATGATTTATACTTTCCCCTATGATCTAGGATATTGATCTTTTACTAACACTATTCTTCCCCTCATACTTATGATTTTTATATTCTTCATGCATAAGTCTAGTGACAACATGGATGACATATGGTGTAATACGTTAGGGTTGATCTAAGTATATAATATCCTCATGAGCTCAACTAAGAAGCACATTTGTGGTACTTTTAATTAATACAAAGTAGGGAAACTAACTTTAGGCATCTAATTTCATATTTGGTATGATATTATACTATCTTATATTCTAGTTGTTATGTTTTGGGATTTATTTGCACCATTCCACTTCTCTTTGTTTCCAAAACCTTGTGGTAAATTTATACTAAATGTGAACAAATTTAATTGTAAATATATTTTGAATGTGTTATCAGAGAGGGCTGATAGAAAAAACACCTTATAGATCTGTATTTTTTAATTTCATTGAATGTTTGTAAACCTAGGTTCCTTAATCTGTTTGATAGCTACAACTTTGGATACCTCCATATTTTCTAGTTTTTTATATATGAAAATGATCTCAAACATAGTGCTAATACTTCATGCTAATTTTTTTCAGAGTGTCTATACTCAAACAATTGTGTATTTTTTCATTAGTGAAACCCTTATTTTATAGTGCATCTAATATGTTAATCATGGTGTTCAAGTGGTGTATCTAATCACATTTATTATTATGTCCATTTCACCCCTTGATCGACTTTAAAGCTTAATTACTTGTATTTTCACTTTATTTCTATTTATTTTGATCTTATCCTTATGATGTCATAATTTTTAAAGTTTTTTAACTGTGTTGATAGTTATCAACATCCACATAATTGTATTTAGTTTGTATTTTTTATGTTCAAACTAACCCACATAATATATCATTCTATGCAAATAAATTTAAATACTTTATTATATTTTCATCCTTGCTCTTTTACCATTGTTCTAAATTTATTTTTGTAATTACTTATATTCTTATCAAATTGATTTTTTCTTCCTATCTATTTACTTATTTTTTTGGGGTTATGAATTTTCCCTCCTTTTTGTCATTTATTTTTCAAAATTATTTTTGTCTACATATCTAATTTATTTTTCCAAATTTTTTTAATATTTTTTCCAAAAAATTCAAAATTATTTTCATCTTTTTCTAAAAAACATTTTATATTTTTTAATCCTTTTTTCTATCATCACACCTTCTTCTATTACCTATTTTTCTTAAGTCTACTTGGTGTTTGACATGATCAACAACAAGGAGATTAGATGTCTTTAATAGGATATTACATTATCTTTACTTGACTCACCTAGTTGGAAGGACAATGCTAACCTAGTGGGGGGTAACATGATCAATGACCAGGTACTTATACATCTGACATAGAATACTACAATACCCTCACTTGATTTAGTTAGATGGAAGGTAAATGTCACCCCTTCAATTCTAAGATTATGTTCCACTACTTGTTACCACAATTGTCTACAATATAGAGCTTTAAGCTGGCTCTGTATATAAATCCTTTTTTTAACTTTAATATGCCCTCAATTATATATGGACCCAAAGATTTTATTTTTAACTTGCAAATATTTTTGTATTTTTTTATCATTAATTAAAATCTTATCTTTGATTTGAAACTCTTTGGTTTTTATATATTTTCATGCCATGTTTTTGGTCTCTCTTTTCTTGGGTTTGATTATATACTACCAAGAATATTTTCTCATCTAATTTTTCTAATTCTATCAGTCTCTATTGAAAGGAATCCTTCTGATTCATTATAAATTTCAATGTTATTCTCAAACTTGTAAATATATAATCCATTGGTACTCTTGCTTCTAAGCCATATACTAACTGATAGGGGTAGTACTTAGTTAATATTTTATGGGTAATGCAGTAATTATATGGTAGTATTGGTATCTTAGGTATCCAATCTTTAATCTTGTCAATACCTTCTCTAATACCTGGTTGAATGCTTCAACAATGCCATTTTCTTGAGGGTGATAAGGACTACTCCTATAATGTTAGATCAAAAAGTGTTTAAGTAATTTATCAATTGTATTATTAATGAAATGCTTGCCTTGATCACTCATTATAATTAATGGACATCCATACTGTGTGATTATATTCTAATATAATAACTTTGTGGTAGTCTTAGATGTACAATCCTTAGTAGGCATTTATTTTTCCCATCTTGTCAAGTATTTTATTTTGGAAATAATGAATCTAACATTGATATTTATTACCTTAGATTTAATTGGGTTAATAAAATAAATTTCCCATTCCTCATATGGGGATAGGGCTAACACTGGATGAAGTTGAAATCTCATCTCTAGCATTTATTTTTCCCACTCTTTGACATATGTCACAATTCCTTACATATTGATGTGCATCTTTGAAGAGTGTTAGCCACCATAGACCTATAAGCATTATTTTCTTAGCCATGCTCTTTATAAATTTGTGATCTCATACAAATCATCATATGCTTATCTTATTATGTTATTTTAATCATGAAGTAATGCTAATCTCCATAAAAAATCATATCTTCCTTTCTTATACAATGCTCCCTCAATTAGCATAAAGGAGAAAGCCTTAATCATTACTATTTTTATTTGTAATGCACTATAATATTATGAAAACTCTCTACTATAAATAAATTGTGAAATAATTTAATTTATTTGGGAATGGATTCCATGTAGAAGAGGTGAGCTTTGGGAAACTCAACTTCAATTGGTCTTATCTTCTCTTGTAGTGATTATTGATAGGTGATTAGGTCTGTAATTTGTTTTTTTTGGGGTTTAACACAATATTAAAGTCATATTCTTGGAATATCATTATCTAATGGTAATTTCTTCCTTGTATCACTAATATATTGATAAAATATTAAATTGGATCATGATGTGTAAATAATATAAATGGGATTGCCAAAAATAAGTGTCTAGATTTCTACACTGCATACCCCATAGCTAATAACTCTCATTATGTGGTAGAATAATTTATTTCCACCTTTACCAATTTCTTGATTGTAAATGAAATGGGGTGACCTATGTTTCCATGTGGTTGTGCTAACATCATTACTATTGATATGTCAGATGCATCTACATGAACATGGAAATGGATTTTCCAATCAAGGAACACAAGTATTGGGGCATTTGTAAGCTCATTTTTCAATTTATCAAAGGATTATTGATATTTTTTTGACTAATCCAAATGTTGGTTATGCCACTTCTTTAATAAATATTCTATTGGTGCACTTATGGATGCATAATTTCTTATAAACTGATGATGATATCTAGTATAACCCAATATTTTCCTAACATCCCTTTGTGTCTTGGGTAGTGGTAGGTTTATGATAATTGAAGTTTTGAGTGGATATATCATCAATCCCTCTTTGAATATTATATGTCCTATTAAATTACCAAATAGTGTAAACAAATGCATTTCTTTAGATTAAGATAAATATTAAGTTGTTGACATCTTTAAAACATCAATTGCTATGCCTAGACATGGTATTTATTTAAACCATACACCATCCAATCATCAAGATACACTTCTAAGAATTCATTTATAATTTTTTTGAATGCATTCACCATTATTTGAATAAACATGTTAGTGCATTTTCCAATTTAAAGGGCATAATTATATACATAAAGGATCCCCATTCCATGGTAAATACATTATTTGGCTAATTTTCAGGAACTATGAGTACTTGATGCTATGTATAGAATCCATTGGTAAAAGAATAGATCTCTCATACTGAGACACTTTCTAATATCTCTTTATTAAATGGTGTTAAGAAGGGATCATGTAAACAAGCCTTATTCAACTCTCTATAGTTAACATAGATGTGTATTTCTCTACTTTTCTTATTTTGAATCACCATAGGACTTATCCATCCCATGTCCTCTACATAGGTTATTATATATCTAGCTAACATCTTATCCAAATTAGTTTTATTCTTAACCTTTACATCTGGATTAAATATATATGGTTGTTTCGTTAGAGGATTTATATCTTCTTTTATTTGTATTTTTATAGTCTCAACTTCATATTTTATTCATTTTATTTCTATGAAAGTTTGTGGGAATATGCATTCGTATTCCCTTAACAAATATAGTATATTTTCTACTTTTTCCCAATAATTTCTTAATTTTTCCATTTTGTGATTACCCTCTATAATGATATTTTCCTCTATGAATTTGAGAGGTTGGTAAAAATATACTATTTTTTCCTCTACAACATCATGTAATTATCTCTCTCCTTCAATTTCTATTTTTATGTTTTCTAGTTTTTCTTTACCATCCTCCCCTTGTTATGTGATTTTTTGGAAATATACCATACTCTCATTTTATTTCATTTTTATATTTCTTTATGTATTCTTCATTAACTCTCTTATGATTTTACCAATTTTTTTAGTCATCCATGTGTCCCAATATTATTTTATCTATTTTTATTTTTCTAAAATTTTGTTTTATGGTAGAGTCGTACATGAAAAATAATATTTCAATCTTCCACAAGCTTGATTTACCTTGGCATCTATGTCCTAAAAGTTGAAGGTTTGATAAAAATCCATTTTTATGCCCTCATATTTACTTGTTCTTTTTGACAGCTCTTAATGTATATACCATCTCTTTGGAAAGGAATTTAGTGTCTAGTAAAATAACTATGCCCATAAGTGTATGTTAGTTTCTCTTTTTGAGTCCATACCTTTTTAAAATTTTCAATGTGTGTCCTTAGGTTTGTTGTTCGCGCATAGTTTTTTATTTCTAGAAAATAACTCTCTGATTTAATAAGCCTTGTCTTAAGTAATATTCCAAAGGTTTTCCAATGTCGAATGGTGGATTTATGGGTGTTATACCACCTTGAAGTAGTAATAGTTAGTGTTACATTAATGGTCTACATTTTTATTTCCTCTTAGGGGAATACTTTTATCATCTTTTGTAGGTAATCTTTAACAATTCATATTTCAACAAATTTTGGTGATTTTGCATGTGAATCTCATTTTATGTGGTAAACCCTTATCCTCTGTGGTATTATATTATTTAATGTAGTAGTAATTTTTCCCTTAGATGGTATTTTCATCATGTAACATACCTTTTTAACAATTATTTCTAATTCCCCATACATCCATTCTTCAATCTCATCATTTAATGTTGTTTCTACCTCTTCAAGTTCTTGTACTATTTCCCCCTCATCGGTTGGTTCATGGTCATCTTCTATTTTTTTAATTTTTTTAGTGTGTATACACTGATGAGGTAATCAAATTCACTTTCCTCATCATCTAGCCACAATTATTTTGACCATTCTACTCCCATTCTTATTTCTAGGGGAAAATGGACTACCAGACCATTTCCTTTGAATGCAATCTCTTCCTCCTCAGAGTTCAATGTACCATTATAATCAATGAATCATTATAAGTTTAACAAGGTTAGATACCCTATATAATACATATAAATAACTTCAAAATCAACTTTTATTTTTATCCCCATTAAGTTAACTTGAACATTTCAAGTAAGGTTCTAATTGGCAAGTGTGGTGTGCCATCATCCATTGAAATATCATATGTTGTGGCATGTAGCTATGGTTTACCAAGTAGCTCCCATGTGTTAAGTGGTAATACATTTGTATCTTTGATAAAATCAAGTAGTTTATTTCATGCCTCATGACCATCTATTTTAATATTAACTAAAATGACAATTTTCCTCCACTTCATATTTGTTCTAATACATTATTTTTAAGTTTTTTTTTGGTTTTTTTAAGCTTTTGTACTTTATGTTCTCTTTATTGTGTATTCCTGTATTTATATAATTTTGTTAATTTGGTCACCATATATTTATTTTTAATTAGATTCATCATTCATTTTAAATTTGTAATGTCATCTACATCAAATAGGTTGGTTTTAACTTATACTTGTCTTATTTTTCTTATGATTTTTCTACTTTATCCACTATGCAGTCTTGTTCATGTATATTTGGGATTTTCTTTATCAGTATAGATTCCTTATTCATCATATAAATTATTAATCAACTCTTTTCTTTTCCTTTTTTTATTCCACTATGAGTGGTTACCGCCACTCATAATTTTGAATCATTATTGATAATATTGAGTCTTTTTTCATAGTTTCTCTTTATGTTCTTTCATTATGTCCTAGCATTCTTTGATTTTGTTAGAAATAGATGTACATTTTGATATTCATCCTTCTTCATCTAAAATATTATCATATCTTACCTTGTGGTGAAATTTATTACATCACCCTTTTATATCATGTCCCTTTGGTATTTTTCTCAAATGTTTTACCCATTTTCTTGGGGGAGATTATATTAAATCCTTAGTCTTCATTCCACCATTTTTATAGAATTGTGCCACCTTAGGGAAAGAGAATGAATCATGTGTTCTTTTGTCATGATAGAATATAAACTCCATTTATAGTTATTCAATGCATTTTTAACAATATACCCAACTTTTTTGAATTTGTAACATGTTGGTGCGGGTCTCTCCTAGTTATAACCTTGGTTATAATTTTGATTGTACCCTCTCACCCCTTGGTAATTTTCCCATCCTCTGTGGTATCCTCCTCTATATCCACATTGGCTACATCCCCTATACTCCCCTTAGTTATTGTTATAATAATGTTGTGGGGTGTTTTAAGATTGAAAATATTGAATTGTAGGAGGTGATTTGTACTACTAACCAAGTGAGGTATATTAGGGTTGCACACAGGTAATTGCCATGATGGGATTTGTTGAACTATTTTTTATCATCTTTTATTCATATTTTGTACATCCACTAATGTGTCTATAGTAGGGAAAATATGATTATAACAATTAAAAGATCCACAGTTGGTGTAATATATCAATTTATTTATGGGTGATGTTACTTCCATCATTGGGAATAAATGTTGAAGATGTTGATCATATACTTGATAGATTCCATAGTACGTATTAACACCATTTATTACTTATTGAATGGGGGGAGAAATTCCTAATGATGTTTGCATTTATCTTATATCTACCAATCTTTTCACCATCTCACTATGGTGACATTATATCCCAGAGTGACTTTTTATAGAATAAGAAGTTCCCCATATTCTTGCTTGTGGTGGGTTGTTATTAATTTGTAGTGATCCAGACTCATCACCTTTCGTCTATATTTTTATTTGAACCTTAGATTTTATAATTCCAACTTTATTCTTTATAAATTATATTTTAATGATGTGTCTATGTCACATCTCCATGATTGATCTTCTAACTATGATACCATATCTAGCATTTTAAAAAATGTATTAAACTTTTTCCCATCCATATTAGCTTCGAGGCATGGGATCAATCCATAAATAAACCATTCAATTATTTATTTTTCATTTATTGGTTCCTCTAATTTATGCACTACCAATTTGAACCTTTGATCATAGTATTTTATTGTCTCATTATTCTTTTGTATAAAATCTCTCTTCTTACTAACACTTTTAGTTGGAATGTCAGGATAGTGAAAATCTCCTCTAAAGTATTTATGTACATTGGCCCATGCATTTGCATGGTCGAAATAAATTTTCATATACCATTTAAAGGCATCATCCCTCAGTGTTTTGATGATGTTAAATAATATCACCCTCTCATCAGTAATGTTGTGACTCCTCCAATATGAGTCCATCACAAAAAAATGTTATTATATATCCTTCGTATCTTTATCAAACATTGGAAACTTCATCCTATTTTTTTTAATTTGGTTATAATAAGTGGTGTATGAGTACCACTAGTATTATTTTTACTGATATTAATTGGATTGCTTGATGTACTTTATTTTGTATTACTATTAAAAAAATTGTTGTTTAACCAAATTTTAGATAATTCCATTATCTCTATTTAAATCATCTTGGAAGTATTTTTTTCCTAGTACTTCTACTTGGTTTCTTATAAATTATATTATATTCTTAATCTCTTCACTATTTTTTTTATATTTATCTGGTACTTGTTCTCCAATATATATTTATCTTTGTCTAATAAATTGATGTTTGCATTTATTTTGAAGTGCATGGGGGATGGTGATTGGTCCAAAGGGATCATTTCCTCTTAGGGCCTCTTAAAGTTTGGGTTTTGTGTGGTTGTGTCACTTTGAGTTTATTCTTCATTATCTTATATATCTAACTTATTTTCTTCTAAATTTTTTTCATTAACTAATCTCTCTTTTGTTAATTTATCTTTGTCCTTATCTCTATTTTGTATACCTCTAGTATGATGACTAACACTTATTTATGAATCACCTTTACCCTAAAGGTCAATATATCTTTCAACATCTATTTATTCATCTATATTATCTATATAACATTCCTCCTAATTTATTGTTGGTCTTCCTTCAATTTTAAAATATTCTTCCATTGGTTACACTATATAACTAGCATCTCCTATTTTAATAATATTTTCCTCATCTCTTCTTCTACTACTTTCTAGGCCTTATCTACTATAGGACAAACTACTCTCCATTTGTTGGTCTTGTGTGCATAGGATTTTAAATAGTTTGGGTGTTCCAAATAGTGTGTCTAAATATAAAAATCCTTTTTGCATGTCATTCATGAATTTTTATGGTGTATGATATATGATTTATTCTATTCTAATTCTCTCACTTGCCTCATATGCACCATCTAGAGGTGTAAATAATAACTCATCTACTTGTGGTAGAGGGATAGTATATAGGTTTTAAATGTGATTACTTCTATTGGTAGAGGTTAGATTAGTTTTAACCAACATCTTATTTATTTTTAACATTATTTCTTCTCTTTCTTTATTATGCATCTCTTTCCTATTCTTTGACTTGATTTTCTCATCTTCTATGTATTTCCTCATCTCTTCATTCACAATTTTCTCCTAACTATGTTAATTTATCCTCTTACTAATATATTATTCTTCCATAATTAAATTAATCTTAACTTGATACTTAATTTCATAGCCACCTACATAATATTTAATTTTCCCTAGCTATTTAGATTGGATACTTCGATTGGTCACATATTTTGAGGATCCCCCTTCTTTATGCCTACCATCCCTTAGGTGCATGTTACTTAAAGGAATTATTTACATTATCTTACCAACCTGAGATCCAAAAATATATTATAGATGAGTAGTGGTACTTTATTTAGGAAAACAAATTTGTGCCTTCAACAAACTCAAATTTCTTTGTGTCAAAATTTGTCCAACCATATATAGCCTAAATTATGAGAAATCAATTGAGTGTAGTCTTGAACCAGTAATTGATAGCCCGAGTTAAAGGTGTATCAAAGTGTTGGAGTGCCTTAAGATTTTACTTAGTCCACTTTATATGTTTTTAAATGTGGACTCTACAACCTTCTATATGTTGGTCTTATCATAATATCCAAGGCCGTAGGCTCTATGTGAATGTAACCCATAATTATTCTTCCTATGGTCAAAATAAATATGAATTTAATATAGGTATAGATTCACCCAATATTTTAGTCTCATAGTGAAAAAATTTACTATTTCTTCCCACTATTCTTCTATTTCCATTAACACTATCTTAAAAAACTCCAATGAATACTTTCCCTTAGACATTAGTTAACTGAAGTCCATGCAATACCACTATATATTGACATAAAATTTGAAGTTGTTGGATAAATATGGTTTATGTTGTTTAAGTTAACTTTAGTTAAGACTAATGTGATGTAGAGTTTAGTGTTTTTTAGAATAATTTATCTTATGCATTCATAAAAAAGAAGTAGGTGTGCTTATTCATAGTAATTAGTACATAGTACATAGTAATTTCTACTCTATATTATCTTTATTTATATTAGTATAATAACCTATGAATAAAAATTTCTCATATATTCTTACATTATACCATCATCTACTATTATAAAGTTTACTCTGATATGTAACCTCTTAATATTTTTTGCTATTACACTTCAACTCTTCTTTATGATATATCTACTTTATTACAATAATGTAGTATAAATATCAAATATATACCTTATAATTCAAAATTCACATCTATCTAAGACATGCATTTTATCCAATAAAGTCACATATATCTACTTTATTCTATCAACTTGGAGAAGTATTATGTTTTGATAATGGTAAGGAATATGTGGTAACTATGGTTTGGTCCTTATCTGATTAAGAATATTGATAACAATATGAAGTCTTATTAGGAATAATATTATTAGATTAATATATAAATACATGATTATCACTATCATACTCTCGATTTTGTGCATATGTAATATCATTTTCTCATTATCTAATCCTTGAAATCAAATACTAAAATTTAGTTTGCAACTCTTGTATTAACTTGCACATAATGATGAAATGTCCTTTAGAGATTTATAAGCACAAACCTTAGGTAAATTTTATTGGATATGCATACAAACACAATTAATAAGATATGTGGGAGGTGGATGGGGTTGAGAAAGGGTTTGTTGGTTAACTTCATTTGGTACTATAAGATGGGTCACCTTAATGTTTAGATTAGTGATAACATGGACCTAATTAGAGGGAAAATATTTATTTTATAATATGATTATAAAACATGTTAGTTCATATGTTAGTACATAAAAAAATGAAAATCATAAAGAACTAACATATTAGGCCTACTCCCTCGAGGGGTGTGGAATAATAGGCTCAATAAAGTAGCTAAGAAAAACACAATAAATGGCTTCCCTAAGTGACTC
This sequence comes from Torreya grandis, assembly GCA_037957365.1. Lineage (NCBI taxonomy): Eukaryota > Viridiplantae > Streptophyta > Pinopsida > Cupressales > Taxaceae > Torreya > Torreya grandis. The sequence continues at coordinate 154,588 of JARHVA010006549.1, read as the reverse complement.
TCCTCCAAGATCAGTCCATAATTATGTTTGTGCCTACATTTAGTACTCCAAGTCTTTTTTAATGTGGTAGAGCAAGTGCGTCAAACATATCTTCTTGCACCAATTGTATTTGGATCTTGATTAAATGGAAGGGGAAGAAGGTTTTGAAGATTTCTAGAGATATTTTGCATAGTTTGTTTGCACCAAAAAATATTTATGGTTATGTCCATGGCCTAGGTATTTATATACCTCTTGGAATGATATGTATCACACATCTCAAGATCAAGATGTGTGAATTCAATTTTGGAGGGATAAACAATTAATGTTTTTGGATAAGGGAGAATTGATAAGGCATAGCTAGCCTTAATTTTGATATTTATCTCCATTAATGCCAGGTAAATGACACCCTTTTGATGATGTAATGGGTTATGTCATGGCCCTAATATTTTGAATTATAAAATTCCAATATTAGATAGTCATTAAGTTTCCATGGATTTTTCAATTAAGATCCTAATTTGGTATCCTTTTCTTAATGATTTTGCTCCATATTTTATAATTCTTTGGAATTTGGTTGCTTGTTTAATTATAATGATAAAAAATGTCAATTTTCTTAGTTATAATTTGAATGGAAATGAATTAGAGGGTGATAATTATTACGTGTGATGTATTACCCCAATTAAGGATATATAGACATAAATTGACACTTGCACATGACATGTGTAGATGAATTAGAGCATTTAAATGGTACAAAACGTTAATTTTCTTGGTCATAATTTGATTTAAAGTGAATTAGGAAAGATAATGATTGTGAATGATATGTGAATCAGAGATACATAAATGTGAATCAACACTTACACATGATATGTGCAGATGGATTAGAGTATTTCAATGATTTTAGTCTAGTTTGTGTGTTATTATGGGAAGTCATTAAAACTCATGATTTTAGCATGACAACAGTAAGAATTATATGTCTATATTTTCCCTTTATTTGAGAACATGTGGTGAGACATTTGGTCAAAGAAATGAGTTTATAAGAATAAAAATATCACTTAGAATGATTATCATTAGAAGAAATAAATTTTCTCTTAATTTCCATTAAATTCTACATGGGTTGCAAAAAATTAGGGTTACTAAAATTCCCCAAAAAATGTTTTAGGTGGCCCATGATGCCCCATTGAGGGGAGGATAGAAAAATTTAATTTTTTTGGGTTGGCCCTCGACCAAAAAAAAGAACATATAATTCAATAAAAGAGGTTAAAAAATAGAGTAATTAGAAGAAAATGACTCAAAAAATGAATAAATGAGGCTAAGATGAGCCTCTCATGAAGAAATGGGGTAACGATAGGTCCAAGGTGGAATTTTAGATTTTTTAATATAAATTCACTCCTAGGGGTGAAATCAATCATTTTCATCCTCCATAATTAGAAACTTGAGATCTGACCCATGCACATGAGAGAGATGAAAATAATGGCTAATATCATATACCACCATCACCTTGGAGAGTGGGTTTGAGAATACCAATGACCATCAGGGAACAAAGCATCAATAGGTACCCTTTTGTGTATTTAATTTTGAATTTTGGTGCATTTATTACTAAGGAGAAAACCATGAAAATGTGACCTCACTATTTTGGAAATTAAAAAAATGATGAAATCATGTCGATAATAATGAGGTCATAGTGGAATTAGCGAAGGCATTTATTGAAATAATGATTTTGCCAAAACAGGTGAAGATCACCAAATTAGCTAATTCATGAGAAATCAGCAAAATTGATAATTTGGGTAGAAATCACCAGTGATAAGGTTACCAATTAAATAATTAAAATTCCAAATTAGATAAAAATGTGAAAATGGTGACATCACTATAAATAGTGGGGTCATCTTACCAAATGGTGGGAACAACTTGAAAAATAGCAATGTTATAGACTAGTGGGAGAAAATGGTGGGAATGCCAAGAAAAAGGGAGAAACACCCTATGAAATAGTGGGGTCATTGATAAAATAATGAAATAACCCTAAGGGTTTGATGGGGTAAAAGAAAGAAAGGATAAGATATAAAAATAAAATTCTAAGTCCACAATTAGAATAAAATGGTAAACTAAATTAACGTAGAGGAAAATAGATAGATGATTGACTTGGTTCTGATAAATTTCATTCTTTTGTAGGATTGAGTAGGGGTTATCATGACACGTGAATGATGATTGTGAGTGTTATGATAACCTAGGGTCTTGACTAATGACATTGTTAGGCTATTAAAGGGTGATAAATATTTATCACATAGCCTGTCTACCCATGATTTAAGTGGATCGAGCTTATTTATTAGCACTAGCACTCTGAGACATCGACCTTTCATTTTCCTACCAGAGAGGTGACAATGATGTCGAAGGATGTTCATAAGATTAGACAAGTGCCCATATGGGGTCAGAGCATCTATTGGTTGTTAGTAGGGATGTGATCAATACTAGATGATTTTATCAACATCATAGATATTGAGATTATTGAGGGGTTGATTAATATTGATACCTTATATGACCTATCTTGGCCTCCTATAACTAACCCTAGAGTAACACCACCACTGCATATGGGATAGTCTCTGAGGAGGTAGTGGTTATGATGGCCCTTGTAAATTGTATCTTGTTTCCTAATAAGAATGGACATTATTTTTAGATTGGCATTATTGGTGTGATTCAATACATGCTCAACTTTAGTGCATAGTTTGCATGGGGCCCAATTTTATTGGCCTATCTATATTATGACTTGCATATGATATCATATCAGGGAGGACACAACATCATGATTAACACACTACTCTAAGTCTAGGCTTGGGAGAACATTTCCATAGAGTGGCCTATTGGACTGATATATCACTGGGAACCTAAGTATCTAGTGGATTTTGGTTGGTACTTGATAGGACTCAATTTAGAAGGCTAGATAAGGGATCTATAATTTTATTAGAGGGCCATTGATTAGATGGAAGATGTTGACCACATCTAACATCCATACAAGGATATTCTATTCATGTGGGTAGAATATATGCATGTGACTAGATTTATAATGACCCCTTATTATATCATGGGTCTTCATGAGTGTAGTGTGGAGAGGTATAGGCTATACCAAGTCTAGAGGTAATTTATCTTTCAACAAGGTGTACCAAAGTTTCCACACTACTTCATACATGTGATACATGAGATCAGAGAGTGGGGGTCAATAATACACAAAGCCCAAGACATTATGAGTTTTTTGATGGTACAACCCATAGTATGGGCCTATACAAGTGGGGTTGATGATATAGATGTGACATATGCCTATATGGTATGGTGGGCTAGATTTCAACCCATTCACTTGACTAAACCATTAACCCAATATCCAAGGCAACATTAGAGGAGAGATGAAGGGGAGGCCCTAGAATAGGCACAAGTACATGTATAGATTCTTGTATAGTATGTTATTACACAAGCCATCCCATTACATATAATTTAGGATTAGGTGTGTTAGCTAATATAATAGGCCATGCAGGTCCCTGTGTAATGTTTTGGACAATAACATTTACCACAATTAGGTGTTCATGATAAAGATGGAGATGAATATGGGAACAAAGACCTCTAGAAAATATAGATATGGCTAAGGCAATGGGAGAAGATTCAAGACATAGTACAAAGATAGAAGAAGTTGTGTCTTCTAGTATAACAATGGAAGTAGACATAGTTATAAGGGAGGATGGGACCTTCAACATAAGTATAAATATAAGTACAAGGGAGGCTGGGCCCTTCAACATAGTGAGGTCAACATAGGACCAAACTCTCATTAATAGGATACAAGGTGAGATATTGACATGTTTATCAAATATTATAGGGCTACAACAAGAGGTGGTTGGGTTATGAGTGCAATTAGCCACAACCCAAGGAGAGACCATGAGATTAGATGGACTTAACATAGACTAAGACTCAGAGATCCATGTACTAAGAGGGTAGGTGGCTTATTTGATAGGGTTATAAGCCCGACTAGCCACTTGATATGTAGAGCTAGACATAGTCATAATTGAGTGAAAAAAAGCCTAGGGAGACCAATATAGGACTACTGATTAGGTATAAAGGCTCTGTAGTGAGCTAGATGAGACTTGATAGGTAGTGATAGATGGGAGTATGTCTAGAAATTTGTTTGATGTGATTGAGACCAAGGATGATGCCTTACACATGAAGTATGATGTCTTACACACTAAGGATGATATTTATTATTATCATCAATTATATGATGCATCAATTCTAGCATAGGTTATAACACCTACTTTCAGGGAGTATTCATAGAGCCAATAGACTAGTAGGACTTCCAAGTCTAAACATATTACATGATCAGAGTAGTCATTGGTGAAGCCACTCCACAATGATTAGTGATGGATCCACCACCACCATAACCACGCCATCACTAGCTTTTAGCATATGACAAAGCTTTGATCAGAGTCCCCTTAGGGATGACTAGGAATAAATCTAACTTATAGCTCTTGTATTTGTATAAAACATTCTCTCAATGTGTAAAACATGATTTTTGATATGTGTGTGTGTGTGTGTGTGTGTGTGTGTGTGACATTCATTTTTGGCACATGTGTATTTATACATAGACTCTTAATATCCTTTATGTTGTATGATGCTCTTTTCCTTTTGTATTATTATGATGCTAGATGTAGATATTTGATTAGAATATGGATATGGATGTGTATTTGTTTACCTGTAGTTTTCTTGTTATGATATGATAGTGTATGCTAATGTTAGGAGATGCACATCCTTAATTAGCATATGGATGTTGATTTATTCATGTCTCTAATTGATGCATGACTAGATGCTAGATATTAGTTTAGGATATGCACATCCTAAACCAATATATAAATAGCCATATATATTGGGTAAATTAATGGATAGTACAACATGATGCATAGGCAAGGTGATGCATGTCCCATAGTATCAAATGAAAGATTTATGTTTATTTCCAATTTTTGGCTCATGATTAGATTATGATATCCTAGTTAAGTAGAAAATAGATATGATGGTGATTGTTTTTAGAGATGTTGTTCAGTACCACATTATTTTAAGATTGTATCACTTAGTGTTTAATGTGGAAAATGAAATTATGTGTCATAAGTATGAACAACATATAATAACATTGGATTTCAATTATGAATTGACCAGTTCATATGTGAATATTTATAACTCAAAATAATGATATAAAATAGTAATTCCCACATTTGAACAAAAAACAAAAACAAAGAACTAAAGTTCAATATAAAACATAACCAACTTAAGAACAAGATATGAATTATCATAACTTAAGCAGAAATAAGAATAACACAAACAAACAATAAAATAAAGCAAGGACATATTATAAATAACTTATAATCGAGATATGAATAATCAAAACTCAAGTAAGAATATGATGTACAAGGCATAAACACACAATAAAAAAATATAAATACAAACATAGACAACTCAAGCCCAAGTTAAAGCAAGACTCAAGTGGTTTTCAAGGTGTATTCAAACATGACACTCAAATAAACTAGTAAATAAAACACATAGAACATAATGTAATTAAGATAAAGAACTAAATTTAAAAAATCAACAGATGTGCATGTGTAATGAATAAGGTGTTATGCTTGGATCATGAAAAAGCTATCAAAGTAGGGGGAATAAAATAATAAGGGGTGGTTGAGCTTCCCCTAAGTGTTCTTGGTAAATGGGCACTACCTACATATTCTAAATGGACCTTAGGTCGATGTCATTATCCCAAGGATTTGGGATGGAATAAAATTGATGACAAGTAAATAAATCATGATTAGTAGAAGAAAATAGGAATGGGTAAAACTCATGAAATGGTGAGAGTATTCAACAAATGATTACTCATAAAAATGGTGAGAAGGTAAAGATAATGAGAATAATATTAGATAAAACACAAAGAGCAAGAAGTAACTAGATCATATTACACAACATACATTCCATATCCAAATAATATAAGAAGGCCTATTGAATAGGAAAATAAATGAACCACCCGAGAAACATGTGAAAAGGGTGGGTAAAAAAACTAACATTGGCTAACATGAAAATAGCTAAGCCCATTAAACAAACTAACCTCTTAACCTAAGTGGTTAAGGCAACTAACCATAGACTTTTTACCTTAGTCAATAACCCAAGGTAAATACATAATTATGCTAACAACTTCCCTTAATGATAAAACAAAAAACAAGACCAAGTTTATCTTTGAATTTTATGAACTTGTTTTTACTAAGTGGTTTGGTCATTATATCAGCTGGCTTCTCTATAGTGGAGTAGTAGAAGAGACAGGTGTCTTCATTTGTAACCAACTATCAAATGTAGTTATGGTGAACCTCAATGTGTTTGGTCATGGCATCGAATACTAGATTCTTCACCATCTTTAGAAAACTCTGGTTAACACAAAAAATTAGAGTAGGATTTGATGACTCAAACTAAAGATCCTCCAAGATTTTATTCATCCACATAATTTCACATCCTACACTGACCATAACTTTATACTCTGCTTCTGTTGAAGATAATGCCACTGTAGTTTGTATTTTACTCTTCCATGAGAAAAATCCTAAACCAAGAGTGAATACATAACCTTTTAGGATTTTTTTGAATCTACTGATCCTGCCCAATCAGAGTCAAAATATCCTAAAAGCTCAAAACCTATAGACTTCTCATATAGTATGCCAAAGTCAAGATTACCTTTGACATATCTTAATACCCATTTTTTAGCTAACCAATGTACTTCCTATGGTTTAGACATGAAGTGAGATAGAAAACTCACTATAAAATAAATATCTGGTCTAATGGTAGTGAGGTAAATGAGACTACCCACTAGCTATTGATACACTATTTCATTGACCAAAGGTGAAGCAGTGTTAGTTGAAATTTTAGCTCCAACTTACATAGGTGTGTGAGTTAGATTACAATCCAACATTATAAACCTTTTCAATAATGATTTTGCATACTTATTCTATGACATGAATACAACATAATCACCTTGCTAAAACTCAATACCTAAATAGTATTTTAGTAGTCCTACGTCTGTCAAGTCAAAAGTATAATAAATGTCAGCCTTCATCTACTAAATGAGACTAGCACTACTCCTAGTGATGGATAAATCACTAACATATACAATGAGAATCAAGATATCATCACCACACACCTTTACATAGAGAGTTGGTTCAGAGTTACACCTTTTGAAACTAGACTCCTTAAGGTATGTATCTATCTTCTTATACCAGGCTTGAGGAGCCTATTAATCCCATATAAGGACTTGATTAACTTAAAAAAAAAGACATTCCTTACTAGGAACCTAAAAACCCTATGTATAAACCATGTATACTTCCTCCTCCAAATCTCCATTCAAGAAAGCACTCTTGACATCTAATTGGTGCACCTACCATCCAAATTGAGCAGCAATAGCAACAATCACATGAAAAGTTACCATATTTGTAGTAGGAGCAAGAGTATCCTCATAATCAACCCCTTCCTCTTTTTCATAACCTTTTTCAAGAAGTCTAGCTTTGTGTTTGTCCAAGGACGCATCTATTTTGTAATTTACCATGTAAATCTATTTACAACCAATGGATTTCTTTCTTGGTGGTATCTCCATGAGCTCCCAAGTCTCATTTTTCATCAAGAAATCATATTCCAATTATATGGTTGATTCCCACTCATGCTTCCCTTTGGCCTCTGAAAAAAAATTAAGCTCAAATACATATGAAACAATAATTATTAGAGCAAAATTTTCATGCTCACCTCTATTACCAAACTATGTTCATGATCTCAATCTTCTTCCTTCCACACCCTGTGGCAAGTCTCCCTCCTTTAGTGCTTCCATAGTGGTAGAATACCACTTTTTATTCTTTGGTTTTTCTATTAGAACCTCATAATGACCTACATCAATTCCATCCCTAGAAGGTGATTCCACTGATGAACTAGAATCTTGCTCAACTTTCACACCACAACTTATAATAAAATCATTAGAAGAAAACAATGACTTAATATCTAAAACTGTACCAGTTGATGTGAAGTATGGAATGTATTCATTTACTATGACATCTCTATCTACCATAGCTTTGTTAGTATAAACATCAAGTAATATATAAGCCTTTGAATACTCACTATACCCAACAAACATGTTTTCTTTGCTTTTTGCATCTAAGTTACTTCTCTTTTGACTATGATTGACTACAAAAGTTATATAACCAAAAATTCAGAAAGCACTTACATTTGGAGTTTAACCTGACCAAGCCTCCTCTAGAGTCATATTCTCTAATGATTTTGTAGGACTTGTATTCACTAGTTCTGCCCAATATTTATATGGGACATTTTTGCTTTAGACCATACAGTGAGCCATGTCCATTACCATCTTATTTTGCCTTTCCACAACTTTAATTTATTGTGGAGTGTAAGGGGTAGTATACTGTCTATGTATGCCTTCAATGGAAAAAAACTTCTTGAACTATTTATAGATGAACTCACCCCCATTATCCATTCTAAGAGATTTCACTGACCTTCATACCTATTTTTCAACCATAGCTTTCCAAGTAAGGAAGTTAGAAAAACAATCAGATTTCTTCACTAGAAAGTATACCCACTTTTTCTTAGAGAAATAATTGATCAAAAACAAAAAATAATGGGCTTAAAAAGGGGTAGGTTTTTTCATTAGACCATGAAAATATGCATGTACTATATCCAATACTCCCTTAGCTATTGAAGCTTTACCAACATAAAATGAATGTCTAACTTACTTCCCCAATTGACATCCAATACATACATGATGACTATCCCTAATAGAAGGAATCCCCTCAACCATATTAGTCTTGCTCAATGTAGTCAACTACTAGAAATTTAAATTCCCATAACTTTCATGCCATAGTGAACTTATGCTATCAAACATTGTAAGTGCACTTTCCTTTACCCTCTATGGATCTGCAAGCTTATACAAGCCTTTCCCACCAATCCCAACAATAATAATCTTGTTATCTTTGGTAGTGACTAAATATTTTTGTCCTTGAAAATTTAAAACAAAATCAGATTTTGAAGTGATCTCACTAGTGGAAATAAATTTTTTGTTCATATCAGGCACATACTTAACATTCTTAAATGTATACTGAACTGTACCATTAAAATTGATCTAAACATTACAATATCCTTTCATAAAATGAGTCCTACTATCTCTCAAAGATACAAATTAATTATTATGATCATTTTAAACAAAATACACATATCGGTCATTATGGCAAGTATAATGGTGAGATGTACCTAAATCAAAGTACCAAGCTCAATTTACCATAGAATTACCACTGGAATCCATGAAAGTAAAATTAGGAGATGATACCTTGCCTTCACCTTCAGCTACATTTGCATGATGAGATTTATTTATATGGTTATATATATCTTGTTGTATTTTTCCTTTCCCTTGATGAAGAATGAACTCTCTGTAGAAGTAGATGTAGACAACACTATCTGCTCCTATTGTCTCTCCTTCTTTGAATCTTCAGATGTAGATTTTGAGTTTATTTCTCAACCAAATCACAAACCATCTTCACCACTTCTTTTGATATTATATGGTATTTTGATCCTCCTAGCCAGTTTTTTGGTCTTCAGGTTGAGCTTACAAAATTTTATCTCTCCTTTAGCTCTCCATTGGGCACATGAAGCTCCTCCTTGGTAAGACACTGACCTCTCTGGCTTCCATAAACCTCTACTCAGGCTCTAGAAACCTTGGGCTCTAATTATCATATTAGATAAAACATAGAGAGTGATAACGAACCATATTGTATTACACAACATACATTCTATATCCAAACAATACAATAAGGCCTATTAAATAGGCAAATAAATGAGGCACTTGATAAACATGTGAAAAGGGTGGGTAAAAAAACTAACATCGACTAACATAAAAATATCTAAGCCCATTAAAAAAACTAACCTATTAACTCAAGTGGTTAAGGACACTAACCATAGGATTATTACCTTAGTCAATAACCCAAGGTAAATACATAATTATGCTAACAAATAAGAATGGAAAAAAGAGTGGTTGAGTTGACTCAGGATGCCCCATGCATCCAAGCACTACTTACATAGTCCATGTGGACCTCAAGCCAATGTAGTTCTCATAGAAATGGGAATGTGAATGAATGAAATTTAATGGTCCATGTAAATTATCATAATGGATTAAAATATCTTCTCACCCAGAAGGTTGTGTGGATTTGTAACTCCCACAGAGATTTTAAGCCCCTGTTTCCTGATCTGGTAATGTTTTTAGTTTTTTTTAGCATTTTTTTAATGTTTTTAGGTTTTTTTTAAAAAAATAATAAAAGTAAGATAATATGGATATAGTTATAGGGAACCACCTATCCAAGGATAAATATCTTTAGTTAGGGGTTCAAACTATAGATAAACTAGTTGCAATGACGTTCCTCTACAAACCAATAATAGAATCTGAGGCAAAGGGGAATACCATGCAACAAAAAATAAAAATGAAATAACACATAGTGGGGAAATAATAAGAGAAGGATCAATTATAAAATGTATAAGGAACTATAAAATATGTGAAACCATATGTTTACATACCTTGATACACTAGACTAGAAAGAATCTACAAATGTTGATGTTGATGTTGATCAATTTGAATTACCTCTGAAATATTAAATTAATATGTTTTCATACTTATTGGTTTTTAATCAAGATCATGAATATTAATAGGATTAGAATGGACCAAAATAATAGGTAATATAAAGTTATAATGGTTTAGGGAAAATAAAATGGTCTAGGTAGGTGAGTATAATGGTCTAGGTAACAAAACAAGAATGGTCCAGGTAATAATATGCAATTGGTCCAAGTGGTACAATAGATGGAATAAGAATGGTACATGTGGTAATATAAATGGGTTACCCTAATTAAAGGCTCTCATATACAATGGAACAAAATAAAATTTGATCATGGAAATTCTTGAGGTGCAATATGTTAATGGGTTCCTTGATCTCCTATCCATCTAGAGTAGCCATCTTGTATGCCCTAGAACCATAATTTGAAATAACCAAAAATGAACCCAACCAATTGGATTCAAATTTACCTTTCCTTATATGTGTACCATTAGTTTTTTTTCTAATTTTATTTTAGGACCAAATCACCAACTTCAAACTCCCTAAGGATAATGTGTTTGTTATAACTATGGCATAGTCGGTTTTGATAAACTCATAAATGGTCTAAGGTATCCCAACACTTTTTATCTAGAACATATAATTCTATAATCTATAAACTCTATATTATTCATCATCAATAATATCCTATAGTGAGACATGTAACGAGGGTAACTCAATCTTGATAGGGATAATTACCTTTGGACTAAAGATTAAAAATTACAATGTAGCTCTTATAGGGGTTTAGTGATTAATACGATAAGCCCAAAAGGCAGGGAAAAGATGAAAGTGCCAATCATGGCCAGTGTCATTAATAATATTATTAAGTATTAAAATAATGGTCTTATTATATTCCTTGGCTTGAGCATTGCCTTATGGTTTATATGGTGTGAAACATTTATGATTGATCTTGAATTGGGTACATAGGGATTTAACATCCTTGTTCTTGAAATAACCACCATTATTAGAGATGATTTTGGAGGGGATGCCATAACATCATATAATATGGAAGTAAATGAACTTGGTTATCTACTTGATGATTATGTAAGTGAAGGGTATGGCTTCTATCCACTTAGTAAAGTATTTTGTAGTAGTAAGGATGTGTTTGTGTCCATTAAAGGAAGCGGGGTTTATTTCCTGACAAGATTGAGTCCCCAAGTTGAAAATTACTATGGTGTAGTAATTGAATAGAGTGATAGTGAAGGTGTGTGTATTAAATTACCATGCTATTGATAAGTAACACACTTTTTGACATAGTTGTAGGCATTTATCTCCATTTTGGGCCAATAATATCCTGTTTGGAGGAGTTTCTTATCCAAGACCATGTCATTGGTGTGGGCCCTAAAAGGTCCTTCATGGAATTATTTAACCACCAATATATATTAACCTGAAGATAAAAATCAAATCTTAATTCCATTGTATCCTCTATAATAGAGTGTGCTTCCTAGTATGGTATGATAGGATGATCGATGAAAGAATAATTTTGTTTGGTTCTTTGAGAGGTTTGGAGGAAGGGTTTGATCTTGGAGATAAGTATATAGGTATTAGTACCAGGGGGGATTTGGATTAACAATATTACATACTCTCTCTAAATCTAATAGTATATGAACTAGTTGTAAAAGGTTCTTAATGACAACTGATACTCTTTAACATCACTAAAAACTTATATCATGGACCCAATGGTAGTCATGGTATCTACCACTCATTTATTGGCTCATGATATCTACTCAAACTAAATAAAATAAAAATGTTACTTAAGGTCATCCACTATATGCTTGTAAGGTACAATGTTTGCATCTCTAGTTTGGTACTAGTCTATGGTTTAATTGATGGTTAGCTAAGAATATCCATAGACCATCAATTTATCAATATCCTACTATACTATGAGATGAATCTATATAATAAGGGATTCATATTTAACCATGTTTTTAGTACAATGGAAGCTAATATGAAATGCCTTTAGAATAAGATCACCTTGCAGTGTGACTAGTAAAATTCTAGATCTAGATATATGGGATGTGAATGTGCCATTAAAGCATAATGTCCACTATTTGGACTCAATGACTACTTCATCCAAGGTCATGATTAACTCATCTATAAAATCAAATGATAGATGTTTGGTGTTGATCAATGGAGATTCATCAAGTTGATCCACCAAGGCTTTCCCCTTGATGGCCTTCTAATTCTAGTATTCCACATCAAATTCACTTAACAACACAACCCATTTGTCCATGTGGCCTATGAGAGTGGTCTTGGATAAAAAATACTTAACTGGATCAATCTTCGCTATAACAATGGTTTTGTTATTCAACATGTAGTGTCATAGCTTTTGGGAAGACAAACCCTTTCCATAGGTGAATAATTATTCTCATAAGTTGATGATGTCTGATTGATATATAATACTACATGATCTTTGCCCTATTCATCATGTTGGGCTAAAAGTGTCCCCAATGCCTATTTTGTCATTGATATATACAAGAATAATGGTTTTCCTTATGTAGGTAGAGTAAATATTGGTAGATTATCCAAGTAGGTATTCAATTTAATAAATGATAGTTCAAAACCTATATCCCATTGAAATGTGACACATTTTTTCAAAATGTGTGTAAAATTATGACACTTATCATCTATCTATAATATATAACGATGAATATACTAAATTTTATCTTAAAGGCTATATATATACTTCAAATTAGATGTAAGAGGTATTTCAAAAATAGTCTTAACCTTATCAGGGTCAGCCTTAATGCCCCCTTGTGACATAATGAACCCTATTAAGTTTCCTAAAGTGAAGCCAAAGACACACTTCTTGGGGTTGATACATATCTTGTACTCATGAATCCTCTCAAATATTCTCTATAAAACATCAGGGTGACCTAAACGTGTCTTTGATTTATCTAAGATATCATCAATATAATCTACAACAATGTCATGCATCATTTCATGGAAGATGATAGTCATGACACACTGATAGGTTGTATGGAGTGGTGAATGTGGTCTTGTGTCAATCCTCTGGTGTAATCGTAATCTAGTTATACCCTAAAAAGTTATCTATGAGGGACAACATTTTATAGCCTACTATTGAATCTACTATCATGTCAATGTTAGGCAAATGGAAATCATCTTTAGGGCATGCTTTTTTAATGTATCTAAAATCAATACATAGGCAAATTCCTTGTGGCTTTTTACTGATTGGGATAATGTTATAGATCCACTTAGAATAGTTGAGTGGTCAAATGAACCTTTCTCCTAATAACTTTTCTAGTTCCTTTTTTACCAAGATGGTTATACATGGGTGCATTTTCTATAATTTCTATTTGGCTGGTTTGTCATCTGAATGGACAACAAGCTAATGTACCACTAATGAAGGTTCAAGACCATGCATGTCTAAGTAGAACCATGCAAATATATTGATGAAATATTTTAGAATGGTAATAATGAATTTGTGCTTCATTTTAGTGAGGTATGCACCTAGGTAAATAATATTGGGGTCATCATATGTACTAATTTTGACCTCTGTAGTATCATTGACAAGTAAGGTTGAGCCATCTTCAAGAATAGTAAGCAAGGAAGAGATTGAATCATCTTCAACTACTTGTTTATCACAACATTCACCCATATATGAGGAATATGAATCAACTATGCTAGGCAATGGCTAGTCAGTAAATACCTCAAGGAAATCTTGAGCAAGGCTCTCAAAAACTTGACATTCTTTAGAATTGATGCCCAAACCAATGGTAATGCTTGGACTAGGTATACACTATGATTCCTAAAGAGAGGTGAATTTCCTCATCCAAGAGTGCCTAAAATAGGTTTTCACTCATGGACTTATCTTTTTCTTTACTATTTCCCTAACCTAAGGGTGTCTCAAAGAGGTTTTTACTTAGGAATCTTAATGTTTTACTTTTATCATGACTAAATAATTTTGCCTTCTCTCTAAAATAGGTAGCAAGGTCTAAATGAAAGTCAAATCCTTATTTGTGATCACTAATTAGCAACACATCCCAAATTCCAATGAATTTGGTAATAGATTCCTCATTCTAATAATCATCTAATGATATGATAGAATCTTGTTGGTCCTAGTCGACTAGGTTAGGATAATAAAGGGTAAGTGGATAATGGGCTGTAATGGTCATGATGGCATTATAATAAAATAAATTATAATCTACTAGCTCATTATAGGCACTATAATGGGATATTACATCACTACCAAGAGTTTCATTTTTAGTTGATGAAGTGGTTTCACTCTCAAAATCTATAGGGTCACCCTAGGCAGCGTAAATCCAAGACCTCAATTCCCTACATGTTTAGCCATCAAAAAAGGTTTAAGAATACCTTTCACATTTGGTCCCAATCCTTTTATATGATAATATAAATGGTCCATGATTCTTCTTGGTATGGGGTACTTATCACTCTAAAAAAAATTAATAAAACCATCATTATATAACCAACCTCCCTCGACATTGATTTCCCAATATTGATTGGGTGAAATATCAGGTACAAATATGAGTAACTCCTATAGAGTGAATTTGGATTTATTTTTCCAAATAATGTTGGGCATACAAGATTTTTTTGGGATTTAGGATGGCCATAGGACTTAAGAGACTTAGGTAATTTGTTGATGTAAAATGCATCATGAATTTTATACTTATTAATAATATCTTCCTCAATAGTGAAATGGGTGGATATGGTGATAGGAAATGGATCCAAAAAAGTTGAAGAAAGTTCATTAGGGTTAATATAATTAGATTTTGGAGGTTAAAAAACCACCCTCTTACCTTTCTTTCCTACTAATTCAATATTAGGACAATAGGTGTAGTTGTCATACTCAACCTTTAGATGTTTAAAATATTGGTATGGCTATAATTCACCATAGATAGTGATGTCTAGACAAAAATGGGGGAACTTGATGCATTAATATATGGTGGAAGGGATTGATCATACTTCATAGATCTAAGGATGATCAAGAAGCAGATTATAAGGTAGGTTTATATTAATGACATGGCATAGGGTACCATGGATGACATGCCCAATAATGATAGGTAAACAAATGGTTCCTACAAATTCTCTCTTTGCATAATCATAATCCTTAATGGTGATGGTATTTAGTTTCATATATATAGCTATATACCCTAATGTTTGGACTAGTTTCAATGATGCTATGTTTAATCCATAACCATTATCTATAATAACTCATTTGATTTTATGATGATAAGTAATGACTTTAATGTATGAGGGATTGTTATGAAAGGGACCAAGGGATGACATATCATGATATTCAAATTTAAGATATTATCTTAGGGATAAATGTCCCATAAGCACTTGGAATTGGTTAGGATTAATGTCATTAGGCATAGTGGATTGTTGAAGTAAATCATTCAATATGGTCATGTGAACTTCAGACATATGCAATAGATCTAGAATAGAAATCTACATATATATTTTGCTTAGTTTTTCAATGATACTATGTAGTTCCTTAATAATGGGATGAGATGGTTTGGCCTTAGCCGATATAGGATTTGGTTTAGAATTGGTTTTAAAAACTACAGGGTTTGGCTCAAAATTAGTGTTTGAAAAAGGGAAAGGGACATGGAGGATAAATTTTGGTTGTCTAGTTGTGACTACACAAATTTGAGTTTGGAGAGTTACTATAATTAAATTAATGAGGAGAAGGTCCTAGAATGGTAACATGCAGAAAACAAGGTACAAATAAAATGATGGAACTTGGTGCATAATTAATTAAAGAAGGGGGTGGTGATCCTAAAATAGAGGGACCAATGTTTTGAAAATTTTGGATGGTACATGGGACTTGATCTTAATGGTAGTGGCATGATTATTATTAATATGCCCTATGGTATTGTTGTAATCATATGGCATAGTATTGTACTCAATTTGATTGGTTCAGGTCTCATGATCTCAATTAAATTTATTATTTTGATTCAAACCTTGATTTGGATTAGGTCCTCATGCCCAATGTTAATTATGTCCTTGGCATTGGTTTTGATTGTTCCACTAGTGTTGATTATTATGATTTGGAAATGGATCCTTATAGATACCCATATCTTGATTGGTGTTAGGCATTCTCTTGTCCAGCTCAATTTCTCCATATTCTAACAAGTCTTCAATAAGGTGCCTTATTTGTACACATATATAAATTGCATGACCCACAACATGATGATACTCATAGTATTCATTATGATGATATTAATATGGTTTGGGTTGACCCTCAAGAAAGGGTTTAAACATAACCCAAATAATCACATTGGAAACAACTAAACTCTGGAACACTAACTCAATGGGTTCTCTTAGGTTTCTAAATGGTCAATTTTTAGAATATCCTCTACATGGAGGAGTTATTTATAGAGTGAGTGATGGATTTGGTGGTAAACTTTAAGCAATTAGTGATTTCAATATTTACACATGTCATGATTCTATAACACCATTAATAGCCATGTTCTTATTCTTGTTAAAACTCTTCGATTTTATAACATCAGTCAATTGAATAGGTGTTGAAGTATGGTTTTATGCTTGAGCCTAGGTATATATTTTGACTAAGCCCTTGTCAATCAGTGCCTTTTCATTCCATACCCCCTTGTCAATGATTTATTCAAACATATTGGCACAATGAAGTCTCAAATTGTGAGTAACTTCTGGATGTAGGTTATGTGCAAATATGTCTACCAACTATATATCTAGTAGATTGTGTTGGAAATGACTAGATAGTGCTCTCTAATGTTTTAAGTATGTCATGAAGATGTCACCTCCTCTCTATTTTTAATTACATAAATTGACCACTATTAACTCATGCTTTATGTTATAATATAAGTGATTAACAAATTTATTTGATAGGTCATTGAAATTAGTCACTTATCCTTTAGGTAATTTTATAATCCACTCTAAGGATTATCCACCCAAGCTACATGGAAACAAGTGAAGCAAATATACACTACTATAGGCTATTTATTGACAAGTTATAAATAAGGCTTTATGTGTTCCTTTAGGTCACCTTTCCATTTATATTTGTCAAATTTTGTGTTAGGATAAATTAAAACCCAGATCTATCCCCAAATCACATATAAGAGAAACTATGAAACAAATTAATCAAACATTCTAAAAATAAACATAAACATGCACATAATAGGAAACACCATATTTAAGGTGGTTTACCTAAGATGGGCTACATCCACCAAACTTATCCAGTATATTATTTCTAGGAATACAAGGGAGAACTAAAATCCTATAACAAACCCTGTTACACCTCTCTACCTTTTCTATCTCCTCTCTATGTACAATATTTAATTCTTTTCACACCCATACATCTCAACCATATATCAATACATTTTAGGGTAAAAAAAACCTAAACATAATCTCCACTATCAGATCTAGAAACCTTTAATCAATGGCCCAAATTGAATATGAAATTACAATTTAATAAGGCAATTTTAATAAAAAAAATTCTCTAAGGTGCATGGCCCCCAGACCCCCTGCTAGGGGGGTTAACCCCCCCCCCCCCCAAACCCTGCAAGGGGGGTTCCCCCCTTACAACCCCCCACACCATCAGGGATTTAAAGAATGGGATCCAAACCCAGTTAAAATAACATTAGAATTTTAACCTTTGATCCTAGAGGACAATTAGGCTCCACACCTAACATTTTGGCACCTCAAAATGAGGGGTAAAGGGACTTGAAAAAAATTGAGATCAAATGCATAAGGGCGTATCTCTTTGAACTTGTATTTATTTTTATAGTTACCTATTTTTATCCTTGACACTACTTCCTTCATTATGTTCCACTCTTAGAAATTTAGATCAATTTATGGTGTAAGTATATAGTTTTGTTGGTTAATTATGGACTAATAGGTTTGGTCAAGGTTGTGTAGTTTGGAATGAATCCTCCTTTTATGGTCATATTGGGAATATACACCCTATGTCCTGAGTTTTGTGCTTGATTAGGTGTTTTTTATTGGTTTTGATGTGCATAGGAATAGATATGGCAATATTGGTTCATATTACTTTATTACTGATCCCTAATTACTTGATGTTGATTTTGATGAATCTGTTATTGTGAGCTATATGGAATCTACTAGTTTTTGGGAACCTAGTGTTGATCTAAAATAAGGCATTATTATTTTTAATATTAAAAATTATTATAATTTTGTCTTGTGTTCTATGAATTATCAACTACCTGTTGGGGTGGTGGATTATTGGCAACTAGTTTTTGGGAGTGATTTGGCACTTGTTGTGAAGTATCGGGTACATGTACATTAGAAATGGCTTCCTGATGGTTAAAGAACATGTGATGCATATCAAGTGGAACTTGGTGCATATCATTCATTCACTTAAATTATTTTAGGGGAGCCAAATGATATACCTCATGTGTATGATTAGATTGGTTTTATTGTGGTTTTTTAGGTAACTAATTTTTCTCTACAAATATGGCATTGTTAAATGAGGTTGCAGCCAAAAAAGTCATTAAGTCAATGATAAGTTGATTTGCATAGCATTGGTTATTTTAATGTATGGTGGGAATAATAATATGACCAATTTAGGAAGGATGCACTAGTGGAAATTTATTTTTTATAGAAGAAGCAATGGCTAGTTTTGGAACTTGAGCATGAGGTTATTCTTGGCCAATAACTAGTTCATATTATTGCTACAAGGGTATGTAATTATTCTCTCAAAAAATATGGTGGGATCCTAGCTCCAAATTCTATTAGCCTCAAGAGATCCTCATCTTGGTATTCAATTGTTTGATTGTTAATGTATTGACCTTGATTTTATCCCATAATGGGAGGGATATCTTCAAACACAACTAGATGTTTCTCTCCATCATAAAAGTTTTCCTCCTCATAACTAGGGCCATAAGAGACCCCACTATGAGTGTATCTCTACATCAGTGGAATGGTACTTATTTTTTTAAAAGTGTTACAAATGTACTCTTTAGTTTAATTTATAATTTATAAACACCATCAAATGGTCCTTGGAAAACTTAGAAGTGGCTTTAGTATAATAAAAATGGAAGTTTACAATTAAAAGGGTTTGGACAATGTAACAACACAATGAGAAGAAGAAATGAAGTATTTGGAACACTTAACCTTAGTGGATCAAAATCATAAATTTATAAAAAGTTAGAATAATTTTGGAACTTAGAGTGTAGGCTAACACAAGAAAACCTAAGCCCAAAATGTGTTGGTATTGTATAAGAGCAAAATGAGATTGTGGTTGGTCTCTATCATCAAATATATAAGAAATTTGAATGGTCCAAGAACTTAGGGTATAGGTTAACATAATAAAACCTAATTCTAAAATAAAAATAAATTGGTCAGATTAATGGTACCAAGTGAGACAAATGCTATTGTTTCAAATGATAGACACAATGTTATGAGAAATGGCTAAGTATCAAATGACAATGTGAAAAATGTAACACCTCAATGTGAAAAATAGGTGATAATATGTAGGTATGGGAACAAGAATCAAAAACTTAGGTAAAAATATTAAATCAAATTGAAAGACAATCCAAGTAACACAATCTAAATACAAAGAGTAAAACACTCAAGACCAAGTGATAGGCAAGACTCAAGTGTAAAGTAATTATTCTTAGATCAAAACCTGAAAGTGGATTTAAAACATGGTTTGAGAGGACTTTGGATAGGTTTTGAACCCAAAAATCACATGTAATACACATTCCTATCTTAATAAATAACATAAGGTTGCATCATATCCACCAAACTCCTAATATATCAGTTCTTGAGAGGAATTAAGCGTCAATCCAATAAATAAAGAGTGCACATGTCAGAGTTTAAAATGAACTCATAACTAGCAGGATCTCTCCTACAAACCATTACCACAACATAAAAACCATCGATATTGTACATAGAGAGAAAATATTTAGAATCAAGTCTCTTAATTGTATTCACAATTATCTCTGTGGGTGTCCATAATGACCAAGTCAAAAATACATGAGAGTGCCTATTAAATAGGCTAGGTTGGTTGTTTCATGCAAAAAAATATTATTGCATGAATAACCATACAATAAGAGTGTATATTTATTATTGTGCACTCAATAAATATGTTCAAAACATAGAATAGCATCTCCTAAAATAATATGACTCCCAAATCAAGATTACATGCTTTACTCCAACACCCTCCCTTAAGCGCATAATAGGGAGTGAAAAAAAGAGAAAGCAAAGAGACTGATGGGTCCCAATAACTAGGCCTCATTAGATACCCATGTACAAAATCATAGTGAAATACAAAGTGTCCCTATGTTAACCAATCTATCTTATTAAACTACATGGATGATATTAGATGGTGGAGCTTGATCTTATTATAATGTCTGGTTCCTGATAGGAGGGGTGTAGGGGGGACAATGCTCCATAACTATGGTTTCCATGGGGGTCCTGGGGGGAGGTGACCTACTTGGAATCCCCCCTGATAGGGTTTTGGGGGTAATTTCCTCAAATAAAAATTTAGTTAAAAATGCATTGTAAAATATAGTAATTTTGTAGTAAATCTAGACCATTCACTATTAGGTTGCAGATATAATGGTAGAAATTATGGTAAATTTTTCCCCTATATGTAACCCTCATTTTTATATGAGGGAATTGTAATTATGGTAGCACATTTTATGTGAGTGAAGATGAGATTGTAGTGGATGTATTTTAGGTTTTATCCCTTCATTTTGTTAGACTAAATAAAGAGAACTACTTATTTCTATGTGGATGTAGCCCATATTGGGTGAACCACATTAAATATGTGTTTATCTTATGTTGTATTTTTTGCATTTTATTTTCATATTTAATTCATTAATATTTCTTTATGTTATATATTCCTAATAGATGATGAATCACTGTAACTGCCAAGTCAAATAGGAACTAGTACTCTATATGAGGCTAACTCTGTAAAAAAACATTGATCTCAAAACACTAGTAAAAAAGTCACCAAAGATGAAATATATCACCACAAGGTGACCAAAAACTAGTAACAATAGCTAAAGTCAAGAGAGAAAATAAACATATGCTACAAGGTGTCCCAAGAAAGCAAACAACTCAATACTCAAACATAATGCTAAAGAGGTACACTAGATGGAATGAAGGCCATCAAATATAAATGCACTCGAAGGACTCAAAAGTCTCAATGGAACTCAAATCTACATTAGTGGTTTGGATCCACTGATCGATAAAAAAATTGACACTATAATTCACCATAATAGTTCTTACAAAAATAGATTGTTAGAGGTATTGATAGTACAAAATGGTTCACCAACTAAATTTGGTCTACTACCAAAATATGTGATACACTAAGGGTTAGCAAGTAGCATGACAACTAAAGAAGTAGGATCTGCACCATACCCCACTACTGACTAGGTGGAGTGATATAAAAAAGGTATATATGAGTGGAATAAATCTAATACTTGAACACTAACATGCAAAAAATGTATTCCCTATAATAGCTACACTTTAAAAGGAAATCAATCTCCATAACAAATCTGAAGGAGCCTATCAACTGTCAAAAAATTTCTAAAGATACAAAACAAATATCTCTCAAGAAAATGGCCATGGTGGTGATCAAATAGTCAATAATTTAAGAGTAATTGCTCAACATGGATCATACAATCATGAATAAAAACACTCCATGACTCTCAATGTGACCACAAATAAAGATCCCATATGACAAAAAACACTAGATGATGTATAAAACCTATAATGTGATCAATCTATAGAAGATGCCATCAAGAATAAGAGAGTTTATCCTAAAATAAGGAAGTAGTGTGTGACAAAAAACCATACTTAAGAATGTAGGATGTCAAGCTCTACAAAAAATGCATTCATGAGTACAAAAGTGGCACAAAATACAATGCACACTCAAAAAATGGGATGTTGAACTCTGTCGATAATGCATCCATGAGTGTAAACTGTGATGAAAAGAATAACAATATGGGCCAAGAGGTTATAGGTGCAATAATAATAACCTCCAAAAAATGAAGGTAAGGAGTAATGAGAACAAGTTTGTTTTATCTATGAGGGGGCCTGACTTCCTATCAGACCAAACCTCACCCTCCATCTTCAGAAAATGATGATAGGAAAAGAGGGTATTTGAATGATAAATAATGAAATTTTTGTACAAAAAGTACCCAAAAAACACTAAAAAGTCCACAAAAAATTTGTCACTATAAAAAATTGGATGTTCCCTCTTTAAAATATGCCTCTATTTTATGATTTTTGTCCCCACACATAACAAAATAATACACCACATTATTAAAATGTTCCCACAAAATGTAGAAAAAAAACTTGAAATGTAAAAATATTATGCTTCACCACTAGACAAAGTGGACCCTCCCTCACTAATTAAAAATACCTCCTCCTTAACAATTGAATTAACTCTCACATGAGATTCCAAGGAAAGGATGATGGATATAAATGATCCAAGGTCAAGCTATGAGGTAATAACTGTCTAACCAAGATAGGTGGCAGCATAGGAATGGCATAAAATGACCATGTATCACATAGTGATGGTGAGGGAATCGAGCCAACATGAAAATAAAATGAAATGGTGGAGGAAAAGTAACAAATAGCCAAATAAAATCCACTATGTATATGCTAGTTGGGAATACTCTATGCAAGTCCAAATATCATACAATCTACTATGTATACTATGTATACATCAGTTGGGAATATGAGTTTGGTACAAGTCTACGAAACCAC
Organism: Torreya grandis; assembly: GCA_037957365.1. Taxonomy (NCBI): domain Eukaryota; kingdom Viridiplantae; phylum Streptophyta; class Pinopsida; order Cupressales; family Taxaceae; genus Torreya; species Torreya grandis. The sequence continues at coordinate 131,231 of JARHVA010006549.1, read as the reverse complement.
ATCCATATGAGAATCCTTACTAAATTTGACCAAGATTTCTATTTCAGAAAAATATATTCAACGCCTTAATATTAGCAACATCCAATGACTTTGTCAATATCCAAAATCCTAAAAAATGGATACTGAAGATCGAGTCATATGACAATAATGACTGGCCTAACCAAATAAATAAATGTTTCTAGGTAGACATGCGATGAGGCTAATCATGGTTAAAATGCAAGGAGGAATGAGACCCATTATGCAAAGTGTCACCAATAGTGGAAGGTGGCAATACCAATAGTATCTAATGTTATATCACACATTGATAGGATCTGGATGGGTTTTGTAGGTTTATCTTGTTAGAAGAGACCCATGGTAAAAATACACAACTCTAATAAAGGTAATAAATACCAAAATATTAAATATCAATAAGTGATTACCAATCACTAGAAGATAGCCTAAAAACAACATCAATCTAGTTGTACCACCTAAATAGCTAAGCAAAGAGATAATTTGAGTTTGTAGATATGAGATTGATAACTAAAAAACTTAACTTGGAGAACTCCAACATGATGGTCGGTGGAGTGCCACTAATTTTTGAGGTCACATTGTATGTCCTAGAAAACATGGTGTTGTTGGATTGGCAAAAGGCAGATAGTGTATGTGTGCTAACAATTCAAGTGTTGCTAGGGTTTATACCCCACACAACCCACCCATCCTTTGAATCTGGATATGTTTTGAACCCCACATCAACCGACCCATTTTTTTCATGACATGTCCAAGCATATCAAATGTTGTGGTTTACAACTTTTATAGATGTTTGCATCACCTCATATTTATTGTTTTTGAGCTTATATTGAAAAATCTTTGGCACTTCCCTCATGCAATGGCAGTGCCTAAAACACATAATAAAATCAGCAAAGTGTACCATCCTAAAGAACAACCACCCTCCATTTTTATATAATATAACACAAGATAATATAGATTACTTTCTGTATGACTTGTATAAAATGAGTGGTATGACTTGACAACAAACAAAATAAGATAAATATAACCCATATTTCTATCAAAAAACATGTTGAGTAATGGTTGCACGAAGATGGATCTAAAACAATGTTGAAGTTTAAAATGAACTCATAACCAACAATATCTCTCCTACAAACCATTACCACAACATAAACAACACATATATTATACACAGAGAAAGTATGCACAATAAATTCTCTCAATTATATTCACAATTATCCATGTGGGTCTACACAATGACCAATTCAAAAATACATGGGAGTGCCTATTAAATGGGCTAGGTAGGTTGTTTCATGAAATAAAATATTGTTTCATGAATAACCATAAAATAGGAGTGTCTATTTATTATTATGCGCTCAAAAAATATGTGCACAAACTAGAATATCATCTCCAATAATAATATGACTCCCAAATCAATCTTACATGCTTTACACCAACAACATAAAGGTAGAGTATTTATCCCCCCTCTATCTTTCAAGGATTTTTACATGGAATAAAAATTAGAGTGCCAAGGTAACTCGACATTGGTAGGATAATATGTGGTAAGTGGGTTCTCTTAGTCTAAAATTTTGAAGTTAGATTTCTAGGTGGTCCACAAGTATCAAAGAATAATTGGGCATGATAAAATATTCTTCAATTAGATGTAAGTCAAAATAGATTTTTACAAAAGGGTTTTGTCCCTTTTGTAACCACTTCATTCATCAATTTATCAATCAAGTGTAATGTCTAGTAAGTACAAGCTTTAGGGATCTATTTGATTTGACTTGATTTGATTTTTTTCTTTGGTCTTTCAGTCCTTAGCCTCAGTTTCAAGTTTTTGTTCTTGATCTCCAATGTATAGTCTCATCTTATCCTCATGAGACAAGAGAGAACCAACCAACTCATCAACACTAATATTGTTCATGTCCTTACACTTTTCAAGAGTGATCATAATATGTAGCTATATTTTTTATAAATATCTTAAAAATTTCCTCACAATAATACTATCTTGTATATTTTCTCTAAAAACCCTCATTCTATACACTAAGTCATTTATCCTTACACAAAATTCTCCAACTCCCTCAATATCTGACATTCTCAAATTTTAAAAATTAATTTTAAGAGTTTGGATTTTTTATTTTCATACCTTAGTATATCCTTGATATTAAATTTTTAAGGTATTCCATTCCTCATGGTCATTCTTGGATAGATGCTTGGGCCTATGACATTCTAAAGATAGAAGAAAGCTTGTGCATCCACCTTTTCTTCATCATTTTTTTTTCTTTTAAAATCTTGAGTAAAATTATTCTAATCATGAGGTGGTGTGTACCAATAGTGAACATTATCCCAAAATCCTTACATATAATAATTCTCTTTAATTGACCTCTCCAATACTCAAAGTTGTCACCTTTGAAAATAGAAATATTAATGGAAGCGTAATTCATTGAAGTCATTGGTTCTTTTGAGAATGTCATGAAACCCTTCTTTCTAACCCTTTATTTAATGTGGATATGATACCAAATGAAGGTTTTAAATGTATATGGAAAGTGAAAATCAGCTCTTAATTTATTTGAAATTAAAGTTATTGACCAATTTATTTCATAATTATTAGTTGTTAATCTAGCACTATTGTAAGTTAGATTGTTGACCAATTTTTTTTATAGAATAACTTAAAATTTGAAAAAAAATATTTTTTTGTACTCTTTATGAACATATATAGAAAAAAATAATAGATGAAAATATGCAACATGAATTTATAAAACAAAATATTTTCCACGCTACTTTGTGTAAAATTCTTTTTTTGTACATAAAGCTAAAATAAACTTATTACAAGATAACTTGCATGACAACTTATTTCAAGAAAAACATAAAGTAAAAAATAGATAAATAAATTTACTTGAAAACTAAGTAATATATAATTATACTTATAAAATTATCATCTAACACAACTAAAATTATACTAAAGTAAACAAGGTTGATTTACGTTCAAGACAAGGTCAACATGTAAAAATCCTTGGTCAAGAAGTCATCAAATCATGAAACCTACCTATGGCATCCAAATTTTCATATAATATATGAATTGACTTAAATACACTTTATCTTAATTTAACTAACACTAAAATGTGTGTCCCACCTCTTTGGAACTCATTTGAGTACTCAGACAATGAACTGGACTTAACTGGCAGTTCCAACAAATTTTAGGAAATTACCAAAAAAGTGTCCAATATTAACCAAAAAATTAATTTAAGACAAATAAATTAAATAACATTATAAACACATAAAACAAAAAATAAAATAAATCTAACACTACTAATCAAGTGCCCAAATTGGCATCATACTCAATAATTAATGGCATGTTTAACATGTCCTTAAAATATTTATTATGAAGTGAGCTTTGCAAGAGGGATAAAATATTCATGCCTTGTGAATAAATACTAATACTAACTCTCCATGGTAGCTAAGGATATATCAATATCCTCAGCCTCTATGCATTCATATATGCTCAAAGTTTTATCACTTTGTGAGAAATCCATTTGAATATAAATCATTTGCGCGCGCGCGCGCACGCACACACACACACACACACACACACACACACACACACACACACACACACACACACACACACACACACACACACACACACACACACACACACACACACACACACACACACACACACACACACACACACACACACACACACATTTATTTATATGTGTGCCAAATTATTAGAGGCATACACTCTTCCTCTACAATGTATTGGTATAAAAAATGGTTATCCAACAATGATTACTTTCATGTTATTTTGAAATTTAGTGGGATATGGGAAGAGCATGTATTATTATAATTATAATCTCCCATGGTTTATATATAAAAAAATCATAGATGATAATATGCAACATGAATTTATAAAAAAAATAAAATCCACACTACTTTGTGTAAAATTCTTTTTTTGTACATAAAGCTAAAATAAGCTTATTACAAGATAAATTGCATGCAACTTATTTCAAGAAAAAAAAGTAAAAAATATATAAATAAATTTACTTGACAACTAATTAATATATAATTATACTCATAAAATTATCATCTAACACAACTAAAATTAGACTAAAGTAAACAAGGTTGATTTACGTTCAAGACAAGGTCAACATGTTAAAATCATTGGTCAACAAGTCATCAAATCATGAAACCTACCTATGGCATCCAAATTTTCATATAATATATGAATTGACTTAAATACATTTTATCTTCAATTAACTAACACTAAAAATTATGTCCCACCTCTTTGGAACTCATTTGAGTTCTCAGACAATGAACTGGACTTAATTGGCAGTTACAACATTTTTTTAGGAAATTACCAAAAAAGTGTCCAATATTAACCAAAAAATTAATTTAGGAAAAATAAATTAAATAACATTATAAACACATAAAACAAAAAATAAAATAAATCTAACACTACTGATCAAGTGCCCAAATTGGCATCATACTCAATAATTAATGGCATGTTTAACATGTCCTTAAAATATTTATTACAAAGTGAGATTTGCAAGAGCGATAAAATATTCATGCTTTGTGAATAAATACTAATAATAACTCTCCATGGTAGCTAAGTATCTGTCAATATCCTCAGCCTCTATGCATTCATATATGCTCAAATTTTTATCACTTTGTGAGCAATCTATTTGAATATAAATCCATTACACGCACGCGCGCGCACACACACACACACACATTTATATATATTTATATTTGTGCCAAATTATTAGAGGCATACACTCTTCCTCTACAATGTATTGGTATAAAAAAAAATTATCCAACAATGATTACTTTTATGCTATCTTGAAATTTAGTGGGATATGGGAAGAGAATGTATTATTATAATTATAATCTCCCATGGTTTCTACATAATGGGTTGGTGAGTTTTTAATTTGGTGGGTTTGATAAGGGAGGGACTATTGGAGTCCTAATAGGGGAAATTATATTCATTTATGGGTTTAAAGTTATGGTTTTCCTATTAATAGGGCTTTGGGAAAGCATACTCCATTTACTCTTGAGAATGTAGGATAACAAATTGATTTTGCACATTTTAGAGAGTTGGTTACCTTTTAAAGACCGTGAATTATTTAGAAAATTAAATTAGTAGGATCTCCATTTCATACATCATATTTGGATAAAAATATGTAACCTGGGGTGAAGTAGGTGGGTAAGTGAGTTGAATTTTGGAACATTGAGTGACTTGAGGGAGATTGTAGAGCTGGGAAGATGGTGATATTGGGACTATATGAGTAATTTTACCAACTTGTATGAGGTTTTTCCTAGACAAAAAATAATGGTATAGTATTTTATAAGAATTAATAATCCTAATACTTGTATCATGAAACCAAATTCACATTCAAAAACTCTCAATTAATATATAAAATCCATACCCAATGATGGATGAACCTCACCAAGTATCATTTCCTAGGATCTCTTGAATATGGAACTAAATTCTACTATGATCTGAGGCCTAGGAGGAGATATGTTGGACAACCTACTTATATGTATTTAATGGGTTTATATAAAAAAATTGAATGATAAATTTCTAAGGCATGCATAGTGAAAATAATAATGAAAGTAAAGAATACAATTGACAATTGGTGTAAAACTATAATAGCAAAGTTGTATTATGTTAAGTTCTATCTAATATCTAAGAGATAATATGTATGGTGTTTATGTAATCCATAAACACATTAATATTTCTTTCTCTTTCTAAAAATAATATAAATTTACATTAATATACAATGGATAAAGATGAAGTATTGGTTGAACTATTATAATGGTTGGTGACAAACACTTCATAAACTATGAGTGCAGTGAGATCACCAAGCACCATTACTGAAAACTTATGTGCTACATTGTTGACACTATAAGATCCATATGGTAATCATGAAGATGAGTTATATATTATAGTTTGATACATGGGTGTTGAGATTAATGTATAAGTTACTAATGTTAATACATAGATAGATGATAAACACCCAATAACTATGATAGGATTTAGTGACCCAAATACTCCCAAATTAGTTATCCTTACTTGAAAATAAATGATCCCCATTGGATGAAGTAATTGTAAATATATGGAAATAATTTTAAATCTTCAATTTTATAAACCATTTTCCCTAATTTTACATGACCTTATTTGAATATCTCAAATAGAGCAGTCTTTTATCAACATGTATGTTTGACCTTGGTGTCAATAACTTTATCTAATTATGTGAGAACACTACATTCTAGATAAATCTATGTTTTATAAAGAGTCTCTACTACATTTGAGGTATCCAACAAGGTTATAAATAAAGGGAACAAGAGTTATGCATTGAATATTAGATGTAACCTAAGTTAATAAGTATAATTAATCTCAAAATTATTCTCTCCTACTGTCTCAGTGGTGGTGTGCATCACATACCAAAGTGGCTAAAGCTAGTGGTAAAGTCCTGTCAATCTTTCTTTCTAAAGATTATGCAAATTTGATCACCAATTTTAAAGGTTTGAGGTGTTCAATGCTTATATTATCATTATTTTCACTTATAATTATCCTATTGTATAATGGTCTACACTTTCTATTGAATGTGCTCAATGAATTGAACAACTTTATCAACTTCCCTTTCAGTTAAAAGAGTTATTTTTGTTGATTAAAGAATAGGATAAGCCACACCAATGGGTGCAAGAGGTTGGAAACCAAATCAAACCTAAAAATGGTTATTTGTAGTAGAGTAATGGAAATATTTTTTACAATTGTACTAAATTAAATGCAATATTTCATCCCAAGTGAATTAATTCTTTAAAATATATACTCTAAGAAGATGCATTATCTTCTTTTTTACCACTTCCATCTATCCATCAATCTACAGTTGGAATGCAGTGGATTTGCTTAACTTTGTGTCTAAAATAGACCAAATTTATTTCTAAAAATTACTTAAGAAATTTGTGTCTCTATCATTTAATATAGTTTTTGGGATTCTAGATTGGATCTACACATGCTAAAATTACAGTTGATTATGTTCAGATGTGAGATTGCTTTCTTACAAGGTATTGTAATTTCCATATTTATGAATATATCAACTAATACATTAACACAATCATTATCATGCTTGGTAGTAGGTATATTGATATGAATTAAATGAAAATATATTCCCATGATCATATTGGAATTAACATAGTGTGTACAAACCTTTATTTTTGTTGACTAGTTTGGTCATTATGCATATAATATAACAATTTACGTATTTAGAAACATCTAATCTTAGATGTATCTAGAATTAGCACTTTTTTAACATTTCAAGAGTATTTTAAACTATAAAATATCATGATTTTTTAAATGATCTTTCAATTTTATTTTTACCTCTCTACCTCATGCATAAAAAATAAGTTCCAAGGTATATAGGAGTCCATCTTGTAATTAGAAATCTAGAACTAAATTACCTTAAAGTAAGTTTTGATAGATATATGTAGAATCCGTGTTATATGGATGTAATTATGACCACATGTTAATTTAATTCCCACATTCATTAAGTGAAAAAATAGAGTTTGAACTAATGAATAACTCAAATAGACTGTAACTAGATTGGCACTTCCCTTCTTATGCTTGATGTTCAAATGGAATTGTTGAACATAAAAATACCATTTATAATGTTATTATTGTCTTAACTTATTCTAACTATACAATAATTGATGAAACTTGTGTTTTTTGTGGGATATAGTCTCCTTTCCCAATATAGAATGCTTTCAATGCTCACATGCTTAAACAAAATCATAAAGCTCATGATCATATGTTGGATTTTTTTATTACCACTGCAAAGATGGTTTCACTATGGTAAGAAAATAGGTGAACATATTTAGTGAGGAATTCCCCAGGTGCATTACATAATTCATTGGTATCAATTTCAAATGGTTTTTGAATATGTGTCAATGGAAGTACTAGTGTGGAACAAAGTCAACATTTTAGTTCCTCGAATGTTTTTTGATGTGTGGCTAACTAGATGAACTTTGATTTAGCACAACCTTTAGAATCTTGGTTTAAGGGCCAAGTCACATGAAATAAACCAAGTACAAATATCCTGTAGAAATTTTTTAATCCCAAGAAGATGTGGAGATCTAGGATATTATTTGGTTGTGGTCATTCCCATATAACTTTTTGATCAGGTCGACATGTACTCCTTGTGTGTCTCTATGTACTCTATGTATACTAGATATTATACCTCATACATGGAAAATGAGACTTTTTCCATGTTTTCATACAAATTATTATTCAAAAATTATTAAAAATTTTCTTTATATGGTTTAAATGTTCATACCATGATTTTCTAAAGATTAATATGTCATCACGATACACTACAACAAACAAAGTTGTGAATGGCTTGGGAACATCATTCATTAGCTACATGAATGTTTCTAGAACATTAGTTAAGCTAAAGGACATGACTAACCATTCAAACAAAACTTATTTTTACTTGAATTCTATCTTCCAAATGTTAGTAGTTTTAACATGAATCTGATTATACCCAAACTTAGGGGTGGATAATTTTTCACCATGGAGCTGGTTCAACAAGTGCTCAATCATTGAAAGAGGAATTGTAATATTGTTTAGATATTTTTAATTAATACACAACCACCATGTGGTATCTTTATTTGGAACAAACATAATTAGGCTACCACAAGGTAATGAGATAGGCCTTATATTTCCTTCATCTAAAAGTTCATGTTGTAGACACCTAAAACTAGCCATAACTGGCTTCCTATTAGACTTTAAACTAATTCCTACCAACCATTACAAATTAAACATAGGAATCACTGAACATCACAAATTTTCTTACACATCATTCATCAAAGCTCAAAATCATGTTGAGGCATCCTTAATTAGGTTATTATATCATATGTAACAAAAACCTCTAACAAATTCTGATCTGTAATTGATAACAATCGAGTGTTGTAACAATGGAAAATACACTTGAATAATGGATCAAACCCTTAAATTCATGATTTAATAAAAGTTGATATTTTAAAATATTACATAATTTTAAATTCACATTGACTAAAATTTAAGATTTCAAATAATAAAAGATTAAAAATTGATAGAAATACTGAACATGATTTGATAACAGAGTTCAACTCTTAAAGCCTACATCTTTGGATCCACTCAAAGTGAGGATCACTCCATTATAGTATAAGAAAATAGCTTATAATTCCTTACAAGTATTCAAAAATTATCTTTCTAAACTTGACTCTATCAAATAGATACTCTCAAACCAAAATTATATATCTTGAGGCCTTTAAAAATCTCTCTATGGATTTATAACATCCTTTACACATGCTTGGTCTTCACAAAAAAACATGTCTTCAATTACAATTTCGAGCACTTTATATAGTTATTTGAGCTATGGGTGTAATGGTTGGAGTGTTATCTTTTTACCAAAAATGCCTAGGTTCAAATCCTATGGCATGGCATTTGGTGTTAATCCTAACCAATTATCCCACATTAGTAAAGTGGGTGCACATTTGGGTGTTAAAATCCCACAAAGTTCATGGTTTGTTAATTCCTTAAAAAGGCATAGTCCACTTTGAAGATAATGTGACAACATTGGCATTCATCCTTGGCATTGAACGTGGAAAACTTGGCATGTTATTTTGGCTTTGTACATGGTAAGTGGTTTATGTGGTAAATGAAATGTTTGTTTGACATGGAACATTTGATGGTCTTTGAGAATGATAAATATTTACATGAACATATATTCAATAGGTGAATATTAATAAAATTCAACCATGGAATATTATAGTGGTGGCAAGCCATGTAGTGGACTGAGGACCCACCATGTGGACCACTCCCAATCTGACACTTGTCAATGTCTAATCAGATGCTCCAAAGCTCTATCAGCGATGGGTTCCCCCTCTATAACAAAATTGGATTCCACTGGCTATGGTCCCCATAGCTGGCCTTTTACATCGGTTGAGGATAAATCATGAAACCAAATATTTTCTCACATGAACTTATTGCCACATGTCACTTCACCATTGGTCCACTTGGTGTGCTAGAATTATGCCACATCACCTTGTGTTGCCTTTTTGACCTATTTAATCTAGAAACTTCAACATGAAATATCTTGTACATATGAGCTCAAATTTGATCCATTCAAATTATGCTAGAAATCTCTCGATAAGATCTACATTATACCAATGATCAATCTATAATTTGATGACTTATATTTTAGAGAAAAACATAGATCCTCCTAGATCAATCCTCCCCACTAAGAGATTTTAGACCTCTAAAATTTGATCAATTGGTAAAAAGGTGAGGGTATTTCTCCCTCACTCTTTTAGCTTCCATCCATTTAGCCTTATTTGACTATATCCCTTTGAGACTAACATGAAGATGCTCAACATCTCCCCTTCATGAAGCTTGAACCTTCCTATCAATAATTGTATCTTATTATGATTTTTTTAGATACTCAGGAGCAAAACCATTAATAGAAGGAATGGATATACTCTCATCATGATCTACTATCATCAGAGGCTCATATAATTTTAGATTTTCCACATTCATAACTAAATAAATCTACAAATAAGATGGAAAATCTAATAAAAAAGCAAATTTACCAATATTTTTTATAATATAGAAAGGACCATACTAGATTGGTTCCAACTTTTTACCTTCACCTATCAGCCTTTCCTTATTGATGTGAAGCCATACCAAATCACCTACAATAAATTGGTAATCAACATGATGTTTGTCATGTCTCTCTTTATACTTTGCCTGAATTTTGTCCAACTGATCTCAGATAGTCTAGTGTACTTACTATATATTTTCAATGAAATTCTTGGCTTCAACAACATCATTATGTTCATTTGTAGCTGATCTTGTCCATAACAAACATCTAGAGGAGATTTAGGTAAGTATCCATATAAATATTCAAAAGAAGATTTCATAGTAGAAAAATGAAGTGCACATTTGGAAGCATGTTGAATATAGAATAAATTCTCATCCCATAATTTGGGATGTTTACTATAATAATCCCTAAGAAAATGTACCACTGTATGATTTATAACCTCAGTCTAACCATTGATCTGTGGATGAAATGTAGTGCTCTTATTCAACTTAGTGTCTATTAATTCCCACAGTGTTGACCAAAATTCCCCAATAAATCAAGAATCCTGATTAGAAACAATAGAAGTGGGCAAACCAAAATGAGCCCATACATGTTGAAAGAACAAGTATGCCATACTTTCCCCTATAATTTTCTTAGTGTAAGGGATCAAAACATATATCTTACTAAATCTATCCACTACCACATACAAGTAATCATGTTTCCTATGTGACATAGTCAAACCCCCTACAAAGTCCATGGAAATACTTTCCCAGGGATGGGTAGGAATAGGTAAGGGAGTGTAAATTCCTAGATTCCTATTACTAGGCTTGCTTTTGGCATAAATAACACACCCCTTGATATATTCGACAACATTTTCCTGTATATGGGGCTAGTAATAATACATTATCAAATGTGCAACCATTTTTACAACTCCAAAATGACCAGAAATAAGAGAAGTATGTGCTTCCCTAATCATGTGCATTATTTCATTTTGAGGAATGCAAAGTTTACCCAAATGATACAAGAGTCCATTATGCACTTGCTAGTCTAATTCTTCTACCTGTTTATCACTCATCAAATCCTTATACACATCCTTAAAGTTAGTATCATCAACATACTATTATTTATAACTTTCATGAGTCAAAGAACCATGTTGTAAAAGAATAGATGAAACTACCATACAAGGTCTAAAAATCATGTCAACAACTTTATTCTATATACCTTTCTTATACCTAATCACAAGATTAAATTTTTACAAGAAACCCATCCAACATAAATGCTTAGACTGTTGTAGCTTGGCATGTGATTAGAGATACTAGAGGGACTGATGATCTCTATTTATCACTATTTATTTTCCCATCAAGTAATGTTTCCATTTTTTAACACTTTGAACTAATGCATATAATTCCTTATCATAAGTCAGATAGTTTCTTACCTCACCTATGAAGGTCTCAAAATGATAGCATACTAGCTTCCTTCATTGCATTAGGACAACTCCCATAGCATAATCACTTGAATTCATCTTGACCTCAAATGATTTCTACAAATTAGGAAGTGCCAAGATAGGAGTAATACTGATCTTTGTTTCCAAAGTGTTGAAGGCCTTTTACTGCTTGCCTCCCCACTGAAAGACATATTTAGTACTAGTCAAAGAATGCAAGGGTGATGCAATAAGTGAGAAATTAGCAATGAATTTCCTCCAATATTGTACTACACCAAGAAAGCTTCTAACCTCAGTTACATTATTAGGTTTAGGCCATTTAACTATAACCTCCACTTTTTAGGATCAATTTTCAATTCACCATGTCCTACAATATAACCCAAGTAAACCAAAAAGGTCTTGCCAAATTCACATTTAAACAATTTCAAATAATTTTTTCCATTCTTAATGCATCCACCACTTTCGTAATATGAATCACATGATCTTCCCAATATTGATTAAAGATCAAAATATCATCTTAGTAGACAATAACAAAATTATCAAGTAATGGCCCGAAGACATCATTCATCAAATGCATAAATGTAGCCAGTGCATTGCACAACCCGAAAGGCATGACAAGCCATTCAATAATCCTTGTTTTGTCTTAAAAATAGTTTTCCAAATATCATCATCATTAATCCTAAACTTATGATAACCACTTTTCAAGTCTAACTTGGTGAAATAAAAAACATTTCTTAACCGATCAAGTAAATCATCAATACAAAGAAGAGGGTAATGATTCTCAGTAGTAATTTTTTTAAAAGCATAGAAATCAACACACATTCACCATGTACCATATTTCTTTGGCACTAGAATAATAGGTGAACCAATAGGAGATGAACTTGGATGAATAACACCCGTTTCCAAAAGTTCTATTACCTTCTTTTTGATTTCCTCATTTTCCACCATTGATAACCTGTACATGCCAATGTTAGGAAGAGGAGAATCCTATAACAACTAAATTTCATGTTGAACTCCCCTTTTAGGGGTTAACCCTTTGGTATATTGAAACACATCATCATAACTAGAAATGATTTCAACCAATTCTTTCTTATATCTAGGATCACAATTTTCCATAGCCTGGGAATATTCTTTTTCCTCAGAACTAATCAACATGAGACAAAAAGTCTTGCTTGAATTGACTAGTCTTTTCATTTTCCCTATTATCACCAAGGAAAGACTTGTCTTAATATGATGTGATTTGAATATATATTTAATTCCATCCTTAACAAGAAAGTACTTATTCTCCTCCCTATAGAAGATTTCTTTTCTATCATAAAGATAAGGGCTTCTTAAAACAATCTTGCATATGTCCAAAGGGACTACATCCAGATCAACTTCATCTACAAACTTGGATGTGATAGCAAATTTCAATCTACAAGTTTTGGTTACTTGCATCTTTGTATCATAACATACCCAACCAAGTGGATAGGGTTTTGGAAGGGGATTATTTTACAAGCCTAACTTTTTAACAATCTCCTTAGAAATAAAATTTGCTTGTGATCCACTATCAAATAGAGTGTCAATCTTAGTATGTTTTGAAACAAATCTAATGTGAAAAAACTCATTTCATTTCTTATCATCATGCATATATTTCTATTTTGAAGAGGAAGTATCATTAGATGACTTAGTGCTATAAATATAAAGAGAAGAATAATTCTTCATACTCATAGCTATGATTTTAGTTTCATCTCTTGAATCTAAACCCAGATCCTGAACCATAGTATTAGTTTTTATTTTTCTTCCTAAGTTGATTAGGTATTAACTCAGGATGTAATTTCTAACACTTAGACTCATCATGATTTTTCTTTTAATGATTGAAAAATGGCTTACTCTCTTCTTTATGAATAGTAACAGTGGATTTTTGTTTACCATTTTTAAATCTTTGCCCTTTAGAATGCTTAACATCAGATTGCTTACTTTTAACTTTAGGAAAATATTCTTTTGTTTATTTTCCTCTAGACTCTAAGTGAATGGATTTAACGCATATTTTATCTAAATTAGTGGGATTGAGGACAAGAATCATGTATTTCAAGAAACTATGTAACCCACCTATGTACTTAAGCAATGTTTCCTGTGTATAATGAGGAATATTCAAAAGTAAAGCCTTTTTCCTAAATTCCTATGTATATTATTGAACACTTTGGCCTTTAGTTTATCTAAAATATTACCAATCCATCATGGCTTGTTGCATATAGCCTAAATGATAAAATTACTTTATGAGTTTATCAACAAATTCACTCCAAGTATAAATTGAGTTACCTATGTTAAGCTCATTTTCCTTTAACTTATTCTCCCACCAAATGAGAGTTGTGCCTCCCATTTAAAGAGTAGCCAAGTGAATTTTAGCCTCATCATCTATAATCTTCTAGACTCTATAATATAATTCAATTTGCTTTATCCAGTTATCCAACTTTTCTACATTAATCTCACCATTAAACATCAATAATTCAAACTTAATATCTAGCTTTAGTGAAGGAAGAGATTCAATATTTTTTTTAACTTTACCATCATTCAACGAGGAGGAAGGTTTCCCAAAAAATTTACCACCTTCATCATGCTCCATTTTCCTTCATCTTTCATGGTAAATCTCATCAACCATATCCTTCATTTCTAAGAAGACATGTCAAAAAGCTCATTCAGACTCAAAGTCATCTCCTATTTTTGTAATTTATCTTGATCTAACCTTTGGATTGTACTCGACCAATTATCCTTCACCCTACCTAGATCTCGACCTTGTCAACATACACTAACAATTCACATAGTTAAATATAAGTTCCACTCTAATAATAAAAATATGATCTATAATCGATAATAATCAAGTGTTGTAACAATTGAAAACACACTTGAATAATGGATCAAAACCTTAAATTCATGATTTAATAAAAGTTGATATTTTAAAAGATTGCATAATTTTAAAAATTCACATTGACTGAAATTTAAGAGTGCAAATAATAATAGAGGAAAATTTGATAGAAATAATGAACACAATTTGATAATAGAGTTAGTCTCTTAAATTATACATCTATGGATCCACTCAAAGTTAAGATTTCTCCATTATATCATCACAAAATAGCTTATAATTCTTTAGAAGTCTTCAAAAATCATCTTTCTAGACTTTACTCTATCAAAGAGATACTCTCAAACCAAAATTATATAGCTTGAGGCCTTTAAAAATATCTATATGGATTTATATCACCCTTTACACATGCTTGGTCTTCATGGAAAAACATGTCTTTAATTAAAAGTTTCAGCACTTTATATAGTGCTTTGAGCTGTGGGTGTAGTGGTTGGAGCATTATATTTTTACCAAAAATGCCTAGGTTTGAATCCTATGGCATGGCATTTGGTGTTAATCCTAACCAATTATCCCACATTGGTAAAGTGGGTGCCAAGTTGGGTGTTAAAATCCCATGAAGTTTGTGGTTTGTTAATGCCTTAAAAAAGCATAGTCCACGTTGGGGATAATGTGACAACATTGGCATTCAGTCTTGGCATTGAACGTGGTAAACTTGGCATGTTATTTGGGCTTGGTATGGGTTTGGTACATGGAAAGTGGTTTATGTGGTAAATGGAATGTTTGTTTGACATGGAACATTCGATGGTCTTTGAACATGATAAATAATTAAATGAATATATAGTCAATAGGTGACTATTAATAAAATTCTACCATGAAATATTATAGTGGTGGAAAGCCACATGGTGGCTTAAGGACCCACCACATGGACCACTCCTAGTACAAAACCTGTCGATGTCAAACTAGATACTCTAATGCTCTATCGATGGTAGGGTCCCCCTCCATAAAAAAAGTGGATTCCATCAGTTATGGTCTATGTAGCCAACCTTTTACATTAATCAAGGATGAATCATGAAACCAACTATTTTCTTGCACTAACTTGCCACCACATGTTGTTGCACCACATGTCCACTTGGCATGCTAGAATTATGCCACATCACCTTGTGTCACCTTTTTGACCTGTTTAATATAGAAACTTCAACATGTGATATCTTGCACATACGGGCTTGAAATCAATCCATTCAGATTTCACTAGAAAGCTTTCAACAAGATCTACATTATGCCAATGATCAATCTAAAATTTGATGACTTTTGTTTTAAAATGAAACATAGATCCTCATAGATCAGATTCATCCCTAATCACCTTACAGAATTATAACTATCAAGTTGGCCAATGGACCTATTAAATGGGGTACTTGCAGGCTTAAATAAAATCTTGGAAATGTGAAATGGCTAATCAACATTAATTAACAAGTTAAACCAAATTAAGTGCCTCATTGAATTATCCATGTGAAATTAATGAATATCATAAAGAAAAAATTCAATAATTCAAATAGCCTATCCTTTCATCATGACCTTTGTGGTTGTCAAACTCTTTGGAAATATCCTAAAATATCTCATTTTGGAGACCCATGCCTATTCATTACAAAACATGATCAATTTAAAATTGTTAACTCTACTAGGGTTATATTTGAATCACCTAGGTTAGGTTTGAACCCATTCCATGTTTAAACTCCACATCACCTTATATTAGGGTTAGATCCCTAGGCTATAAATATATTTCCATGCCTCTTCATTTTTAAGCTCTCATAAGCCAAAGTTATAATGAAAATTTGGAGAGAGACATAAGTTATTTTGGTGCAAATTTATCATGCACAGATAAATTCAAATTTTTGAGAAGAGTAGTGTTATAATGAAATATTTGCCTTAAAAGTAAGGTTATAATTCTAAAATATTAACCCAAGCCACAATATAAGCCATGGTGCCAAAGAGAGAAGGAGCTCCACAACCTCCATTGCTAAAGAGTATTTGAATCAAAAGCAAAGCAAGCCACTCAACAATGTATTTGGAGCTCCAAAGAAAGATAAAGGATTCATTATTTTTTGTATTTTAGTTGTGCTTTCACTTGGTTTTTTGTTATTAAGCTCACCCATAGATCTAGGTTTGGAGTGTAAGTGTTAGTGTGTTTATTGAAGTTTTATTGCTTAAACTAACATGTTACTAACCTACCTTATTTTATTTATATGATCACAAATGGCATGTCTGGTGGGACCTTATAGAGCATTCCATACATGCAAGGAGACTAATATGAAAATTTTAGTTTTGCTAAAAAATGCTTGAGAATATTCAAAATTCAAGTTTTACCTTTGTTTTTCCCATATTATATTTTTAGTGACACTTAGTTTTACACAAAAATCAATGTTGATCCTACCAGAATTGATGTTGATCCACCCAGGATCGACACCAATCCTTATGTGTAGAATAGGGCATGGTATAAATAAGTTGTTCTTGAGCTTTCTAGTTTTCATTTTATTTATAATAGCTTGAAAATCATTTGATTGACTATTTACTTGCAGGACTTAGTATTGTTTTTGGTTTTATTCTCATCTTGATAACCATATTTTTGTGAGGAGACATATTCCATTTTCCTTTATTTTTGTAAGTAGGAAGGAATAGACATCAATCCCTATCGATCAAAACCAATTTATATAGATTGACATCGATCCTTGCATAGATCGATACTGATCTCTGTGTTAATAAAATAGAGAAAATCGAGACCAAATTTTGACAAATGAGTTTTTCATTCATGAAAGTTATTTAAGGTAGGAAAAAACCCTCTAAAAATTATAGAACCTAGGCTGGAAAAGCACACAAATTTGGAAGTGGTTAAGTCTTTAACATTTCATTTAGTTCCTAAAAGGATTCTAGTCATTTTTATGCTTAGATGTTTGTGAAAGTTTTTACAAGTTTTCAACTAAGGTCAAGTGGTTAAAATTCATAAACATTTCACTTTGGTGAGTTAAAATAAACATTCACACTTAAATTACATACTCTTAAGAGTGTTTTGTTTTATGACTGTGTTTTCAAAGTTGTTTATTTTTTCTAAATGATTGATGTGTGTATGCTCTCCCCCCCCCTCGCCTCGCCCCCATCCCCTTTAGGGAACTCAGGTGACCAAAAGTGATATTTATTAAATTTTTTCCTTGTCCAAAGGCATGAAAAGAATGTTTATAAGGCTCTCTTAAAATCCATATGGTTTGGGTGACCTAAACACAACCCTAAATTCTTTTCACTAGTCTTTTATTTTTATGCAATTTGGCTTGTGAGTGGGAGTTCATCACCTCCTCATGGGTTCTCTAGGGAAGCATTGATTCAGGAATTCATCTCCCAAAATAATTTCAACCCCACTCCATGGTGGGGTATAAAAATTTAGGTTTACTTATTGAGATGTTTTCTTGAGTAGTTAAGCAAACTCTATTAGTAAGATACTACCTCAGATTGAAAAGCAAGTGACAGATGTAGTGGTTGTGAAAAGGACAAGACATTTTCAAAACAAGTTGGTTGAAGTGGATCCAAATTATGTGAACATGTCTTGTGTTATCCACACTTAGGACCATCTAAAAATTGACAAAAAAATTAGTTTTAAAACAACCCCACTTGTCATGGACATATTATTGATGCAGGCCAAGTAGCCTAAAGTTCCATATCACTATACCATCTCTTGAGAGAAGGGGGGAGTGTAAAAACCATACTTATAAATGTGATTTTATTTTTGGATTAACACTTGAAATTCTCTCAAGAGCATGTATATAGATAGAATTTGATAGTACTACGCAACCTTGTCAATTTTAGGATTTAAGATGTTATACTTAGGTGTTTGTGTCATTTTATCCTTTATTGAATGATTTTTGAGTCTAAACTATCTATTTTGGTTGTTTTACCACGTCCAAATGAGTCTTGTCTTATACATCACTCCGTTATTTGAGGAGTCATTATTCCATCCATTTGACACCTTACTTTTGATGTAGTATTTTGACAAATCTTTGTGTGTGTCACTTGATTGGAAAAGGTAACATTATGCTGCCCAATCTATTTCAAGTTTTGTGTATTATAGTCTTGAATCAAACCATTGTTACATATTTAGAGCATGATAACATCATTACACTACTTAAATCATTTCATAGACTTATTTTCCTTGTGTCCAAAGTTTCAAGTTTTGAAACCAAAACCATGTGTGCCTTTTGGATCTTTGTATAATGTAGTTATGCCATTCAATTTTGTCTATATTGTTGTTTGTTCAAATAATCCTAGTTTCAAAAGTTGAGTTTTTAATTAACCTTGACAAGTTCAAATCCAAATTTTTTTTGATTTATATTTACTCCTTGTGTACTTTGGGCTTAGACACCAATATTTCTATTTTGGGTTATGTAACTTGGGTTAATTCTTTATCCAATTTGGAAACTATTGTTTGTGCCTAGATTGGAGAGAATAACCTATCTCTCCATATGCCTTTTATTCCATGCCTTATGCCAATTGACCAAGTTCATGTTTTATTCTATATGCCTATTTTATTCTAAAGTGTTTTAGATTTGTTAGATTAAATCATACCTTGTTTTAAAAGTCTATCTTTTGTGCTTGTTTTGCCAAAAGTCCTAGCACATGCCTATTTTGAGCCTAGATTTTGATGTCACATTTGGCCAAAATACCTTGCAGCTTTTATTTTATTATATTAGACTTGTTTGAAGCACTTTATACCTAGATTTTGGTATTTTGGTTTATATTCAGCTACTTGACCTTTTATATGAGACATTTAATGTTAGACAGCTTTGTATAAAGTTTTAACACAAACTATTTTGGAGATATAGCTCCCCTAGACCAAATTAGACCAAGTTCAAACTATTTATCCTTTGGACAATGTTTTTTAGAGTTTTTAGAATTCTAGGCCTTTTGCAAAGCATTCATCATTGATGTGGATATGTTTTGTTACACTCATAATGGAGATAGGTACAATCCAAGTTATGATAGAATGGTCACACAAATTGACTTTGTTCTAGACCCCTATGGTGAAGAAGTGGTTTATGAGATGGGTCCATATCCTCCTTACAATACTCATTTTAGGGAACAAATCCAAGTACCATTTTAAATAGTATATTCTCTAGGCTAGTTGATGTATGATGTTCACCCTCTCACTACTCATGGTGTCTGTTCCTCCATCTATACCATTAACCATCCTTTAGATTGTGAAAGTCACCAAACTCCACCACATCCAAGGAATACCATTTGTATACTAGGACCTCATCTTTTAGCTCATGATATAAATAAATATTTATAATACCCTACCATTTCTACACTAGGACCTCATCATTTGGTTTATGATAGAAACCAAGATTTATAATGCCCTACCATTTTTATACTAGGACCTCATCCTTTGGCTCATGATAGCAACCAAGATTCATAATGCCCTACCATTTCTATACTAGGACCTCATCCTTTGGCTCAAAATAATAACCAAGATTCATAATGCCCTACCATTTCTATACCATGACCTCATCCTTTGGCATGTGATATTAACTAAGCTTTGCAATGCCCTACCATTTCTATTCCAGGACCTCATCCTTTGGCTTGTGCAAGTAACCAAACTTCATAATGCCTTACCATTTCTATATCAAGACCTCATCCTTTGGCTTATGTAATTGACCAAGCTTTGAAATGCCCTACCATTTCTATTCCAAGACCTTGTCCTTTGGCTTGTGTGAGTAACCAGGCTTCACAATGCCCTACCATTATCATTTTGGGCCATTCCACATATGATAACTCATTCTCCCAACAAAGTTATGAAACCATGAATTGATGGATAATAGTTACTATCCTAGGCCATAAACTAGTCTTTTTTAAGCCTATCATTATCCAACTATTGGCCATATTTATCTATTGCCAACCATTCCCCACTTTAGAAAACCCATACCAATCATCCATCAAAAATCAAGCCAATCAAAACCTCTTCAATGGAGCTAATCATTCAAAGACCAAGATATGTTTAAAACTCATATTTTGTAATTGATTACAAACCAAAGCCAAGAGAACCAACCAATTCTAGATGGTTTTTTTGAAACACCCATTTGTGATGAGTTAACCTATGATGAACCATCTTTTGATACTATACTTATTGTCGAGGAGTCTCACTCTAACAAACTAGTCTTTGTTGAGTCACTTCTTAATGATACTAATTGCCTTTGGGAAAATCATTATCTTAACCATTATCCTATTTTTAAAGAGCCTCCACTTAAAAATCCAGTCTTTATGGAGTTATCTCTTGACCTTTCTCCACTCATTGATGAGTCTCACTTTGACAAACTAGTCTCTATGGAGCCCATTATGCCATCACATGCTGTTACTTGTCCAAAACCAAACATTCAATATGACATCATTATAGTAGTGTCTATACCAAATGAAGAATCAAAATTTAAGTTAGGTTATATTTTTAAATTGATATTATATTTAGCATCAGAAGTAGAATCAATGTTAGTCTCATCATCGAATTTAGAGTCTTTTGAGTCAAACTTAGCTTCAGAATCATAATATGTTCATAGATATTACAATATTGGCTACGTATACCTTGCAATTCAATTTGAATACATTTATGATCCTTCTATGGTTTTTGAGGATGATTACTTTATCTTTGACATAAGTTCTCCTTGTATCTTCTATGAGGATTTTGCTACCTCTTCCCATTCCATTACTTTTCCACATGCCATTACCACCAACCAACATAGCCATTATATTGATGTTCTACCTCCCAAATGTGTCAATTAGGACTGACAAAATCATATTTTATTGAATTTCATTCATGGTGAGATATCAATTACCAAATATCAAGGGGGCCAAGACCACATTTATGTAGAAGAGTAACAATCTCCTAGTGAAACCTTTTAGGAGGTGATGGGGGACAATCAAATTTCAAACTCAACATCTTCTAGTGAAAGGTATTCAAAGGTGTTATAAGACAATCAAAGTCAAAAGTCAACATTCCTTAGTGAAACCTTCTTAGAGGCACAATGGGACAATCAAGATAAATTTATTGGTGAAAACCTCTCTGAGGTGCTAATAGATGAGCACAACATTTATTCATTATTTTATGAAGACATTATCAAAGATGATATTAGTACAACCTCCACTCTATAACATAATTATATGGCATCTATTCTCAAGCCCAAACAACATAAAAATATAGTGGTCTTATCAAAATCATATTAAAAAGTCATCAATCCCACCACAACCAAAGTTATGTTGAATATGGAATTGACAACATTATGTGTGCCTAAAAATCCCAATCTTCATTTGTTGCCCAACCATTATACATTTCATTATCATCCACCTTTACATTTCCAAATCAGACCTATCATCCACTATTTATCCATATTTACCATCCCTAGCCATACTTTCCTTTATAAAGTCTTCAAAGATACCTTGTCTCGATGATTATAGGAAATATAATCAATGATAAATGAATATTATAATAATATTCTTGGTATCCAAATATGACGTTAGATTGTTTTGTACAAAGTTTTAGCACCAACCATTTTGGAGATATAGCTCCCCTAAACCAAGTTAGACCAATTTTGAACCATTTATCCTTTGGACAATGTTTTTTAGTGTTTGTATAACTTTAGGCATTTTGTAGAGCATTCATCATTGATGTGGATATGTCTCATTATACTTGTAATGAAGATAGGTGTAATCCAAGTTATGATAGAATGGTCATACAAATTGACTTTGTTTGAGACCCCTATGGTAAAGAAATGGTTTGTGAGATGGATCCTTATCCTCCTTACAATACTCATTCTGGGGAACAAAGCCAAGTACCATGTTTAATGGTACATTTTTTGGGATAGTTGATTTATGATGTTTTTCCTCTCACTGCTCATGGTGTCCATTCTTCCATCTATACCATTAATCATCCTTTATAATGTGAGTCACCAAGCTCCATTGCATCCAAGGAATACCATTTATAAACCAGGACCTCATCCTTTGGCTTGTGATAGCAATCAGGTTTCATAGTGCCCTACCATTTCTATATTAGGACCTCATCATTTGGTTCATAATAGCAACCAAGATTTATAATGCCCTACCATTTCTATACCAGGATCTCATCCTCTGACTCATAATAACAACCAAGTTTCATAATACCCTACCATTTCTATACTAGGACCTAATCCTTTGGCTCATAATAACAACCAAGATTCACAATGCCCTACCATTTCTATACCATGACCTCATCCTTTGGTTTGTAATATTAACCAAGATTCACAATGCCCTACCATTTGTATTCCAAGACCTCATCCTTTGGCTTGTGCAAGTAACCAAACTTCATAACTCCCTACCATTTCTATACCAAGACCTCATCCTTTGGTTTGTGTAATCAACCAAGCTTTGAAATGCCCTACCATTTATATTCCAAGACCTCATCCTTTAGCTTGTGTGAGCAACCAAGCTTCACAATGCCCTACCATTACCATTCTAGCCCATTTTGCATATGTTAACTCATTCTCCCAATAATTTTATAAAACCATGACTTGATGGATAATAATTACTATCTGAGGCCATAAAATAGCCTTTTTAAAGCCTATCATTAGCCGACTATTGGCCATTATTCATCATTTGCCAACCATTACCCACTTTAGAAAACCCATACCAATTATCCTTAAAAGACCAAGCCAATCAAAACCTCTTCAACTGAGCCAATCATTCAAAGACCAAGATATGTTTAAAACTCATATTTTTCAATTGATTGCAAACTAAATCCAAGAGAACTAACCAATCTAATATTTTTTTGTTGAAGCATCCATTTGTGATGAGTTAACCTATGATGAATCTCCTCTTGATACTATACTTATTGTCTAGGAGTCTCACTCTAACAAGCATATCTTTGTTGAGTCATTTATTAATGATTGTAATTACCTCTGGGAAAATCATTATCTCGAGCATTATCCTATTTTTAAATAGCCTTCCCTTAACAAGCTAGTCTTTATGGAGTTGTATCTTGACCTTTTTTGACTCATTGAGGAGTCTCACTATGACAAACTAGTCTCTATGGAGCCCATTATGCCATCATACACTGTTATTTTTCCAAAACCAAATATTCGATAAGACATCATTATGGTAGTGTCTATACCAAATGAAGAATCAACATTGAATTTAGGTTCTATTCTTGAACTAACATCATATTGAGCATCAAAAGTAGAATCAATGTCAGTCTCATCATTAGATTCAAATTCCTTTGAGTTAGACTCAGCTTCAAAATCAAAATATGTTCATGGCTATTAAAATATTGGTTACACATGCCTCATAGATAAATTTGAATACATTTATGATCCTTCTATGGTTTTTGAGGATGATTAATTTAGCTTTGACATAAATTATTCTAGTATCTTCTATGAGGATTATGTTACCTCTTCCCATTCCATTACTATTTCACATGCCATTACCACCAACCAACATAGACATTATATTGATGTTCCACCTCCCACAAGTGTCAATTGGGGTCGATAAAATCACACCTTGTTGAAATGAATCCATGGTGACATATCAGTTGTAGAATATCAGGGGGGCACAACCACATTTATGTATAAGAAGGATAATATCCTAGTGAAACATTTTAAGAGGTGCTAGGCGACAATCAAATTTCAAACTCAACATCTTCTAGTGAAATCATTTCAAAGGTGATAGAAGACAATCAAAGTCAAAATTCAACATTATTTAGTGAAACCTTCTTAGAGGTGTTATAGGAAAATCAAGAAAAATTTATTAGTGAAAACCTCTTTGAGGTGTCAATAGCTAAGCACAATAGTTCTTCACTATTTTATAAATAAATTAACAAAGATGACATCATTACACCTTCCACTCTATAACATAATCAAATGGTAGCTATTATCAAGCCCAAACAACATAAAAATCTAGTGGTCCTATTAAGATCATATTCAAAAGTCTTCAACCCCACCATAACCAAAGTTATGTTGAATCCAAAATTAACAACATTATGTGTGCCTAAAATTCCCAATCTTCATTTATTTCCAAAACATTGTACATTCTATTATCTTCCACCTTTACATTACCAAATTTGACCTATCATCCACTATTTATTCATATTTACCATCCCTAGTTGTACTTTCCTTTATAGAGGCTATAAAGATACCTTTTCTCGATGATTAGAGGAAATATAAACAATGACCAACAAAGATTACAATAACATTCTTGGAATCCAAATATGATGTTATACTATTTTGTACAAAATTTTAGTACAAATAATTTTGGAGATACAGCTCCATAGACCAAGTTAGACCAAGTTTGAACCATTTATCCTTTGGACAATGTTTTTTAGAGTTTTTTAAACTCTAGGCCTTTTACATAGAATTCATCATTAATGTGGATATGTCTCATTACACTCATAATAAAGACATGTACAATCAAGGTTATAATAGAATGGTTTCACAAATTGACTTTGTTTGGGACCCCTATGGTGAAGAAGTGGTTTGTGAGATGGATCGATATCCTCTTTACAATACTCACTCTAGGGAAAAAATCCAAGTACCATGTTCAATGGTACATTCTTTGGGATAGTTGATGTATGATGTTCTCCCTCTCACTACTCACGGTGTCCATTCCTGCATCTATACCATTAATCATCCTTTAGATTGCGTGAGTCACCAAGCTCCATCACATCTAAGGAATACCATTTCTATACTAGGACATCATCCTTTGGCTTGTGATAGCAATCAAGCTTCATAATTCCCTATTATGTATATACTAGGACCTAATTATTTAGCTCATGATAGCAACCAAGCTTTATAATACCATACCATTTCTATACTAGGACCTTATCCTTTGGCTATTGATAGCAACCAAGATTCATAATGCCATACCATTTCTATACTAAGAACTTATCCTTTGGCTCACAATAACAACCAAAATTCACAATTCCCTACCATTTCTATACCATGACCTCATCCTTTAGTTTGTGATAGTAACCAAGATTCACAATGCCCTATCATTTCTATTCCAAGACCTCATCCTTTGGCTTGTGCAAGTAACCAAACTTCATAATGTCCTACCATTTCTATACCAAGACCTCATCCTTTAGATTGTGCAATCAAATAAGCTTCAAAATTCTCTACCATTTATATTCTAGGAACTCATCATTTGTCTTGTGTGAGAAACCAAGCTTCACAATGCCCTACCATTACTGTTTTGGGCCATTCCACATATGGTAACTCTCCCAACAAATTTATGAAACCATGACTCAATGGATAACAATTACTATCCTAAGCCATAAGCCCTCATTTTTTAAGCCTATCATTATCCAACTTCTAGCCATTGTTTATCCATTGCCAACCATTCCCCACTTTAGAAAACCCATACCAATCATCCATCAAAAACCAAGCCAATCAAAACCTCTTCAACCAAGCCAATCATTTAAATACCAATATATGTTTAAAACAAATATTTTGCAATTGATTGCAAACCAAATCCAAGAGAACCAACCAATCTAAGATTTTTTTATTGAAACACTCATTTTTTATGAGTTAACCTATGATGAATCACCTCTTGATTCTATACTTATTATCGAGGAGTCTCACTCTAACAAGCCAATCTTTGTTGAGTCACTTCTTAATGATTACAACTACCTTTGGGAAAATCATTATATTGACCATTGTCCTATTTTTAAAGAGCCTTCCCTTAATATGTTAGTCTCTATGGAGTTGTCTCTTGAACTTTTTCTACTCATTGAGGAGCCTCACTTTGATAAACCAATCTCTAAGGAGCCCATTATGCCATCACAAGCTGTTACTTGTCTAAAACCAAGCATTCAACAAGACATCATTGTAGTAGTGTCTATACTAGATGAAGAATCAAAATTTAAGTTAGGTTTTATTCTTGAACTAACATTAGATTTAGCATCATAAGTAGAATAAATGTTAGTCTCATCATCAAATTTAGAGTCCTTTGAGTCAGACTCAGCTTCAAAATTAGAATATGTTCATGGATATTACAATATTGGTTATGCATGCCTCATAGATCAATTTGAATACATTTATGATCCTTCTATGGTTTTTGAGGATGATTAATTTAGATTTGACATAAGTTCTCCTAGCATATTCTATGAGGATTTTAATACCTCTTCCCATTCCATTACTATTCCACATGCCATTACCATTAACCAACATAGCTATTATATTGACATTCCACCTCCCACAAGTGTCAATTGGGACCAACAAAATCACACCTTGTTGAACTACATCCATGGTGACATATCAGTTGTAGAATATTAGGGGGGCTAAGACCACATTTATGTAGAAGAACAATTTTCTATTGAAGCCTTTTAGGAAGTGTTACGGGACAATCGAAGTTCAAACTCAACATCTTCTAGTGAAATCATTTCAAAGGTGCTGGAAGACCATCAAAGTCAAAATTCAACATTATTTAGTGAAACCTTCTTAGAGGTGCTATGGGAATATCAACACAAATTTATTAGTGAAAACCTCTTTGAGGTGTCAATAGCTAAGCACAATAGTTCTTCACTATTTTATAAAGACATTATCAAAGATGACATCATTACACCTTCCACTCTATAACATAATCAGATGGTAGCTATTCTCAAGCCCAAACAACATTAAAATCTAGTGGTCCTATTAAGATCTTATTCAAAAGTCTTTAACCCCACCATAACCAAAGTTATGTTGAATTCAAAATCAGCAACATTATGTGTGCCTAAAATTCCCAATCTTCATTTGTTGCCCAACCATTATACATTCCATTATCATCCACCTTTACATTGCCAAATCAGACCTATCATCCACTATTTATCCATATTTACCATCCCTAGCCATAATTTATTTTATAGAGGCTATAAATATACGTTGTCTCTATGATAAGAGGAAACATAATCAACAACCAATGAAGATTACAACATTATTGGCATCCAAATTTGTAGTAGGTTCTTGATAGAGTAGCTATTCATAAGAGGTGTGGGCTAGTGATTTACATGATTGATTATTTTATTTGTCTTGTATGTTGTTTAGGATGTGGATATACACATCAATAAGAACAACAGAAGCATTCACCATGGCCAAAAACATTTAACAAACCATACCTATACCTTGGCCAAAAACATTTACCTTGTCATTTGCACTTACCATTCCTTTTGTCATTGTTTCATATCCTATCATTTATCATACCTTATCACTTGGGGGCAAAACTATTACCATTATATCCAATATCCAATTTCCTTCATCATCTTAAATAATGCCATACCATATACCATTCTAGCATGCCTTTTATTATTTACCAAAGCTTGTTTTTAGTCATCTTACTCAAGCCTATTTTGATCTTGGTTCCTTTGGTTCTATCTGCACCTTATGCAAGGGGTTTTTGATCTAATTTTATTAGTTTTATATTTTCATGTTTAAATGATAATTTATGAAAGTACTGTGACAGTGGATATGGTAATTTATGTTTCATTTACATTTAACTGCGTTATTGATTATAACTATTTACGGGAAAATCAATAGTCCACCTTGTGTTACTAATTATAATCACCTATGGGAAAATTAATAGAAAAAACCTATGTTGTTATTTCATAATTATAACCACCTATGGGCAAACTAGGAACAACACCTTTACCATGCATTGTTACATCACCTTGTCATTATTATGCTCATTTACCTGGCCATTTGCCTTAATTTTAGAGCTTGTTATGACCTAGTCAGTTCTCACCACCTTTTGTGTTGATGGATCCATTATGACTTGAGGTTCTAATGGGATTATGTAGGTTGTGATCAATTCACATTAAGGCCATCTCAGTCCCCCTTTTCCATACACTCTTTCCATTTTGTGATCAACCTAATCCAATGTTCTCATCATTTTATGAGTTGTATCTTGTCAATCTCTAATGAATTAAGATACCTCAAAACTATAAAAACATTTATCTAAACCTAGTTATTCATCCTCAGTCTACCCTATTAGAGTAAATCCATTGTTAGGATGATTTTTTTTATTTTACTTTCAAGCTTTTTGTGTGTTTTTTTCTTAGTTATTTGTTTATTTGCTTACCTATTTGTTTACTTTTAGAACTGTGCATTGACTTAGTCTATATGTGTTCATTGGGTGATTACTTATGAATTATTCTTAAGTCTATCCATATTCATACATCAATAATATAATCATGGTTTTTATCATTGATGTATTATTTTCAATTGTTTATTAGATTAGGAGTTTGTCCTTATGCATATTTCAGCTAAGTTATCTTGGTGTTTTATATCATGATGCCTACCATTATGTGTTATAAAAAAAATATCAATAAGTCTCACAAGTAATGGAACCACATAATTTTCTCCTTGGTAACCTTGGAAAATCCTCCCACCTATTTGATCAAATCACCCCATTGAACATTCTAGTTGTATCAATGCTAATAAGGATGAGCATCTCTATATTAGTAGGTATAATCAAATCATTCACATTAATCAATTATTTATTATTATATTCATCTCCTTATTTACTTTATGCATCCTCATGTGCCTGGTTATTTTTGGATTCTTTAATCATTAGACCATCATGTCCACATTTGTGCCTACTCATTGTTAATCTATGCAATAGGTTTTATCCTTGAGTTATGCTTGCTAATCTGCCCTACTGAGGCACAATAAAAAATCATTTTCCAATCTAGGTCATCTTAATTATTATAATCATCCATGGGAAAACCATTATTTTGACTCATCAGACCTAACTAGGGTATATGCCATTGCCACTAATTATAACTGCCTTTGGGCAAATCAGTGTCTCAACCTTTATTATTTATTATAACCACCTTTGGGCAAATCAGTACTCTTTTTACATCAATGAATGCAAACATTTTCTCATTTGGATTAATCTCACCCATGGGTTAATTTAATTCTTATTCTTGCTTATTTTCAAGGGACCATCCATTCAATGTATGTGTTGGCCACTCCCTTGAGGGGTCATAATTATAGGCTTCCCAAACATTATTTAGAGCTTCTTCAATCATTATATTCTTTTAGGCATATAGGCCTTTTTAATTTTTTGAGAAGATATTACTATGCCTATAGATTGAAACACCTTCCCAAATAGGGGTGAATTGTAGACACCTAAAACTAGCCATAAGTAGCTTTTGATCAAATTTCAAACTAATTCCTACCAACCATTACAAATTAAGCTTAGGAATCACTAAACATCCCAAATTTACTTACGCATTATTCATCAAAGCTCAAAATATTGTTGAGGCATTCCTAATGGGGTATTATATTATATGTAACAAAAACCTCTCATAGATTCATCCCTAATCACCTCGAGACATTACGACTATCAATTTGGCCTATAGACCTATTAAGTGGGGCACTTGCACACTTAAATCAAATATTGTAAATGTTAAATGGCTAATCAAAATTAATTAAAAAACTAAACCAAATTAAATGCCTAGTTGAATTATCCATGTGAAATTAATGAATATCATAAAAAGGAAATTCATATATCCTAGCCTTTCATCATGACCTTTGTGAGTTGTCAAGCTCTTTGCTAAAATATGTCATTTTGGAGACCCATGCCTATTCATTGAAAATCATGATTAATTGACAACTATTAACTTTACTGGGGTTATATTTGACTCACCTAGGTTAGTTTTAAACCCATTCCATGTTTAAATTCCACTTTAACTCAACTTAGGTTGGGGTTAGATCCTTAGGATATAAATACAATGCCATGCCTCTTCATTTTTAGGCTCTCAAAATATAAAGTTATAATGAAAATTTAGAGAAAGGCATAATCTATTTTGTTGCAAAGTTATCATGTACAAATGATTTCAAAGCTTTGAGAAGAGTAGTCTTATAATGCAAAAATTTTCTTGTAAGTAATGTTATAATGCTAAAATATTAATCCAAGCCACAACACAAGCCATGGTGCCAAGGAGAGAATGAGCTACACAACCTCCATCTCCGAATACTCTTTTAATCACAAACCAAGCAAGCCACTCAACAATTCATTTAGAGATCCCAAGGAAGGTAAAGGATTCATTATATTTTGCATTTTAGTTGTGCTTTCACTTGTCTTTTTTTAATTAATCTCACCCCTAAGATCTAGGCTTGGAGTGTAAGTGTTAGTGTGTTTGTTAAAATTTTATTTCTTAAATTAACATGTTACTAACCTCCCTTCTTGGATTATTATGATCACACATTTAACTATCACATCATCTCCTCATTGTCAACAAATGATCTAAAATATAACTAGGCATAAGGTATAGGTAGTCCAAGAATCAAATCAATAGTGTACATCACCACACAATGTATAGGAACTTCATTTGGTGACCACAATAAATCCTTGTACTTTTCTAACTTATGCTTTAGCTACAAGGTCTTGAATATTGCTAGAGGAAACATGGTATGAATTGGTGATACAATAAATGTTTTACATTTAAATGTCATTATCAAAAATACATTTACCATATGTGACTAGTTTCTTAAACTATTTGGCACTAATGATTGATAACATAGGACCTAATTCTCTTATGTAGTGTTTCTTATCACCAAAATTTATGACAACATTTCTAGGATTTTTCTCATTTATTAAAAGTCTATGTTTACCAAAGTAAAACATCATATACCTTTAATTAATAAATGTATCAAAGGAATATATCTTTGAAAGGCTTGATTTTATACACCATTTGACATTGTTGAGTGATGTGTGTATACACAGGCTAGGATGACCTATGACAATCTTATTTCTCTTAATAGACTAAGATTTAAACAAGGTCTTAATAATAGATCATGTTCATACTTATAATACCAAGGACCTAGAATAATAATTTACCTAGTAAATGGTAATCCAAACTCAAATTTTAAGAGGAAATGGTTCTAAAGCCTTAGCATATGACATGGGATATAGCTATTAGTAGGGATCAATATAGATAAGTGATTGTAACAATGATTGTAAAGGTATGTATCAAGGATATAATAAAGATATTGCATGCAAGGAATCGGAAAATAATGGTAACCTAGATCCAAGATAGCTAAAATTACTAAACTAATAAGAAGATATATCGTGCATGAGTCAACCAATGGGCAATTTATAAAACTTAAAGTGAAAAAAGGAAAACCTTAGTAACCCTATAGCTTACGAGCTTATTAAATATAAGAAAGAGAATAAACAAGGATAAACAACACTTTTAATAAATTACGAAGCATATCAATATCTAATCTACTAAGTAAATAAAGGAAAGAGAGTAAGGATATAGATACTTACCTTTGGGTGAACTCGTCAGCACCTAAATCTCCCACTTTAGCTCAAGTTTCACATTGTAAGAGCTGTTATATGTTATGGTTCTCAAATTTAAATAACAAAACCTAGATATCCTTATTCAAGTACTTCTAAGACTAGGACACTTCCTCAATATGACTCCTATTGAGATTCAAAGGCCATAATAAAAATTAGACCTCCGATATAATATTATAACTGTAACTCTTTATTTTATTAATTAGGAGAATAATTGTAAGCCAAATCAAAGTAAATTAGTGTGTTATATCCATTATAATTGAATTATTTACCCTATATATACATACAAATCCAATTCCTAAAACTAATTCTGAACTCTAATTCGATGGTATCAACCAAGCTGATACAGTTGAAAATATGCCAATTGACATAGTAATATATCAATTGGGCTAATATAGTAGAAATTACATATGATAAACTCAAATTATTGGTTTGTTTGATACAATATATGGAGAAACAAGTATGAAATGGAGTATGTCAAACTAGTTAATACAATAAGAATATATGGAGGATAATAAGACTAAATGGAAAGTAGATAAAAATTGAAGGTGAAAATATAATTAGAGGAGGTCATAATAATAGTAATGAAGGTATGACTGGATAACATGAAAACATATCTTTGAAATTACCAAAATATAATCCCACCCATTCTGGGTTCACCCTTTAATGTGTGCATTCAGGGAGATTAATGCACCAATAAACCCCTACAAGATAAAGTGTTAGTACAATGATAAAGTGAAATTTATCATGCATATACATATGTCCCACCCAAATCTCATCACATGTAACAATGGTCTAATGTGGGATGGTTCTTTGATATATATACATATCAACAACAAAGATCATAAATGAAAATAAATGTTGAAATAACTTTTGATAAATGAAAAACTAAATTTACCATATACATACCTTGACTTAAATTTTTGCTAAAGGATTAAATTCAAGTATCGTACTCATGATCATGGAGGGTGCATTAACTAAATTTGAGAAAATTTAATGATACAAGGCTAAAAATGAATAAATATAATGCTCACTTTCGTGGCATGGTCAATAAATGGATGTAAAAATGAAAATCTCTTTGAAATAATTGAAACAATTAAATTTTTTTAAAGATGAGATTAATAAGGTTAGGTTAGAAGTAAAATATCCAATGAAGCATAAAAATGATAAGGAAAGATTAGGGAGCCAAAATTCCAAGTCTACTTAAAATAAGTAAAAACTAAAATCAAATAAAGGACACAAAAGAATTGTAAAATGTTAGTAAAAATATTAGTGTAAGGGAAATCAAACTCAAAAAATATGTCTAAGTGTAAAAATATAACCGATTGGTACATAAAAAGGGTGAAACATGAAATAATTAAAGATAAAAAAAGGACTGGATGGCCCACAAAAAATGAATAGAAAACTCAATATCCAAAACATAACCAAGATAAATTATATAAAGTTAAGGTGATGACCAAGAGAGTATATCATAAAAACTTGTTGATGCAGTTTTAATGCATAAATTTTTTTTAATGAGGTAACCTATAACATTTTATGATCTAAATGGAGATAAAATACACTCTAGGGCATGATTTAAAGGTATGGGTTGAACAACTAGGTGTTGGAATAGCAGGCTGAGTATGCAGGTTGTTCAAGCAGGTGTGAATAGATAAATAAAACCTAAAAGAAAGTTAAAACCTTGTTGAGTTAGATTGATGGAACCTATGCTAAAGTGGGTAGACCTCAAAAATAAAACTCCAAAAGAGGGAAAGGTAGGGAAAAAATCAATGATCTATGATTTTGAAGGGATTACTTTCAAGTTAGTCTCTTTATGGACAAGTGTCTTTAATACCAATGCTTGTAGCTAGTATATGTTGCACACACGCACACACACACACACACACACACACACACACACACACACACACACACACACACACACACACACACACACACACACACACACACACACACACACACACACACACACACACACACACACACACACACACACACACACATGTAAACACAATAGGGAAATCCAAGGAAGAAATAATATAGTAAACTCTAAGGTCTCATCTAAATATTACTTCTATCTAGAGTATCTATTTCAATCCCTTATTCAAAATATTATAACTCAAACTAGATAGGTTTCCAAGGCATCTTTTGCTCACACCTAAAAGGCTATATCAAGAAAACACTTCTTCACACTTAGATAATTTGAAATAGTCAACCTAATTATATGTAACCAATGATATTTTCTAATTATCCAATAGCTATTGCACATATTTAATTAGCATTTACTAGTAATGATAGTAATGAAATTTACGTAGCTTTTGTATACTTCAAATTACTGAATCAAACAACCAAGAAAGTAAAACCAATTAATTACACAAATTGGAATGAAAAAACATCAACACAGATGTGTGATAATAAATATACTTCTTCCTATATTGATAAAATTTCCAACCCTTAAAAATTAGAGGATTAAAAGTATGAATATATTTGGGGAGGGGTCACCTCATCCTCTAAATTCACACAAAAATCTAAAATTACATGTTAATGATAATTAAAAAAAGAGTTATAATTAATACAAGTTATGGATTCATGTCTAACCTTAGTCAAAATTGAGTCTTTTGAAATTAGAATTATTCTTACAATGCCATGCAACATGTGCATGTTTACAAAACTATTCAATAAACTATTATATATCTTAGTTACATTATCAATTTACATGAAAAATACATATAAAATAACAAATTAAACTAAGGTTTACTTGTTGATGGAGCCTACATGGTTGAATTGACAATCATTGGAGGGACTGTAGTGGAAGGTTTAATTGAACTAGAAGATCCAACCATAGCTTGATTCTTTGCTTCCAATTCTTGATAGTGTTTGTATTCAACATTGTATTGTAACCTTATTGTGTCCATGTTCAAAAGGGAGGGTCTATGCACCCTGGTGAATTTTACTATCAAACAAGCACGTTCTATCTTGGTGGACCTAAATTCCACCTAAAATATCTCCACCTCTATGATCTTTTATTTGGAAAATACTAGTTCTTGTTTAATTTATTTTAGTATACATCCCTAGAGACTTTGATTAAAATGGGTTGAATCTTTTTATAGTAGATAATCAAAAATGGCCCTACTTATTAATTTACCTGAAGGATCCTAGGCCTGGGAAAGTTTCAACTCATCCAAAATTTGCAAGACTTACTTTTCCTACTTTTCCAATTTAGGAATAAAGGCTTGTGCACTTGATACCCACTCTTTTACTTCTGATGTCCTACTGAACACCATATTGATAACATTAGATGTTTCCAATGGTTTCATGAAATAAATATGGTAAAAATACTTATTGGTTATATACAATATAAGGAAATTCAATGTATTTTCATCTTCTTTCAAAGAGTTAAAGAATTTAACTATTTCAACTATGTGAAGGGATAATTCAACCCTCATTGAACCAATAATATCCAAAATATTATAAATCCTACAAGCATAGTTATGTACATCTCCTTTAATCTCCCTAGGAACATGAAAATTTTCTTTTGTTCCCTTACCCACTCTAGCTCTTGTTATAAATCTTGCTTGGCTTGCTCTATGCCCTCATGAAGTTCTAAAAATGCCTCTATATTTTATTTTAGGTAGGCTTTAAAATCACTGTTATATAGAGACTACCCAAATCTCCTTGTATTTTTCCTTGACAATGAGAACACATATTGCCTTTCTTATAAGAGCAAGCATCTACCAATGTCATCTTATATCTTCCTCTTCCTGACCCTTTGTATTATAGTCATTGATTCATTAAAAATGGATCTCATAGTGGGTAGCTAAGTTAGTTTTAGATTAGGTCTTTGGGAGGCTTGGGATTCTAGGTCCATAGTCCACTGGGGAATTACCAGCTATGTAGCATTTAATGATAGTGTCCTCAATAGTGGTCATTGTCAAAACATCCTCTGAAGACTACATCAATGCCTCTACATATAATGGGTTTGGTAACAATGGCTAATTGATTTTAGACCACTCTATGTTTTCAAAATGAGGCATTGGATGAACAACATAAGTGGGCTTATTATTATTGGATTTGGATAAGGGAGTAATAAAAGTAGCCTAGGTAGTGTTGGAGGAAGGCATAGATAATCCCAAATGAGTAGAATATACATGTGATTAGGTGTTATCTATGGATCCCCTAAACTTTTTATAATGGGAGCAGTAAAAATCATAATAGTTGAAGCAACACTCTCAATAGTATAAGTAATGGGACTAGTAGTAATAACAGTAACTTTGAAGCAATAGCGACTGAAGATTCTAAAATAACACTAGTAACAATAGGAGCCAATGAAATAAAAGCAATAGGAGGGACAATATAAACCACATAGACTAAAGAAACAATAGGCACTAAGGAAATAATAGGGACCGAGGTAGTTACAAGGGAAATGTCCTCACCTAATTTTTTTGCTTTTATTGGTGATTTCCCTTTTATTCCTTAAAGACTTAAGATTTTGGCCTTTTGTAGCTCCTCATCCTCCTCTTCAAGCTCATGATCTTCTTGCATTGATCTCTTAATAATTGGGTCTATAGGGTCCCTGAGAACTCTAGGCTTTATTTTGTATTAAATTATTGACCTTTTAGCCAAGGGAGGAGTTTGTTGAGTTAAAGTGGGTGTGACACCCATACTTGTAGTAGTTGGAGCCAAGGATGCAATAGGGAGGCTAGAATCTTCAAAATATTCAAAATAAATGAAAATTGGTCATTCATCTCTCCCAAATAAATTTGCAATAGTAGGAATTTATTCCACCTTGTGATCTAATTTAATAATTACCTTTACAATTTGGTGGTGGCTAAGATGGACTTTTTCTATGAGGACTTTGACACTATAAGGGCATCTTCCACACCCTGATCCTACTTGATGGTTGTCATAAAAATGGGTGGTGGTATGGAGGAGGTTCCTTGGTCTTATGACTATTAGGAATGCTAAGAGGTCTAATAATGCATGGTTGACCATCCACTAGGATGTGGGAGCCTAGTATGTGCCTCTATAATTATTATAGAGGGCTCTGCCAGGATAACTCTCAAAACCTCCTCTATTAGTCTGGATATTTTATTTCTCTATATAACCTCAAGATCATCCTTCACATTCAAAAATATGAAATCATGATTGTATGGTTAATGCTGGTAAGAGATGTCAAAACCTTAGATGTTTTTTTAGATTAGGCTATGAGGATCCCAATCCCTATGTGGCAGAGTAGACAATGACTAGTATTTTCTGAATTTATCAACTTCTCCAAAATGTTTTTTGTTAGTATAAAACATTCAACCAATCATCAAATAGGATCAATGAAACAAAACCTTCTTCAAATCCTCATCAACAATCCACTATAGCTAGTAATCAATCTCTTGTTCAGCTAGTTTTTTAGGAACATACTTTGGGAGATGCAAAGGGGAAACCTTGTTCCCCATCACCATGATTACTATATAGTCAGGGTAGAGATAGTAATCCCCTTTTATCTCTAATGTTTTACTAATGATTTTTGATAATCTAAGCAAGGGTCCCTCATGAATTTCCATTGAGACTTAAGAGTATATGTTCTCAACAATGATGACTATATTCCTCATATATGCATAGATGTGGAGGAATGAAAATAATTCACATACCTAATTTTTAATAAAATATAGGGCTAGGTGCAAAAGAGATATATTGTGAATGTAAATGGTGTTGATGAATGCATCTAAAAAATAGGGCATCATATATAAATAGCCATGCATGGGCCTCTTGTCATTATTAAATATTTGCTCTTGTAGTTTTGCATTGATTATCTCTCCCAAAGTGAAGGTCATATTTGAGGTCATCAATAAATACAACTATGGCACCCATTCTAATTAGATTAAGTGGATACTAAGGTGATCATATAATGTA
Organism: Torreya grandis; assembly: GCA_037957365.1. Taxonomy (NCBI): domain Eukaryota; kingdom Viridiplantae; phylum Streptophyta; class Pinopsida; order Cupressales; family Taxaceae; genus Torreya; species Torreya grandis. Next base: position 93,109 of record JARHVA010006549.1, on the reverse strand, counting down.
TTCAATAAGGCCATAATAATTTAGACTTCCATATAAAATTTGGTGATAGGCAATGGGTCCTTGGATTTGAGGGTGACCACTTCTCCAAGAATGATCCATTTCCTTAGCATGTTCTCAATTATGGTCATATTTTTCCATATCTGAACTCAATGTCCATCAAAGGTGGCATCTGTAATGGGTAGTCATAGGTACTTATTGAAAACATCCCCTGAAATATAATAAATGACTATTAGTATAAAATGGAAAATGTAAAACCATATATATGTACGAGAATATATTATGGTAATTATAGTTGCATTCCATTTGTAGGTTGTTAGGAATTATTATAGGAATCTCTATGTTTGTTAGGATTACACTGAATGTGATATGGACACCTATTCTTAGCATGGTAAATCTGGAACTTAAACTATAGGAATTAGTATTTATAAGTATTTGTAAATAATTTAATATTAGGGTTGATGATTATGTTGATTTTGACATGTATGGGAGTAATAATATATTGATTATTATTCTTAGAAAGCTTTCACACAAAGTATTGACACAACCATACATCGATCTATGAGGTTTTCCTTATTGTAATCCTTAGTACTATATCTTTTAATATGAATTTTAAGAATTTGTGTTATTTATTGGTATAATTGTAGAGTTTTTGATGTTCTTATGAAATTTTCCTTCATTGTAATACTTCAATGCATAAATATCTATATATGTAATTAGTTTACTTCATGTGTTGAACCTCTAAATAAGTGTATTTCTCTATGATAAATCTTGATTATGTATGCAAAGTCTTGATTAAACCATTATTCAAGATCTTTATGTAACCTTGCACACCCTATCCTCATAATTATCATATTATGTTGAACCCAAGGAACCTTTGCTAACAATGGTATGGTGAGCATGGAAATATTGCGATGGTTACCAACCCAAAGAGAGGTGGAGAGATAGACTAAAAAATTATTGAATTCATAGATAAATAAGGTTGAATAATTGGGTGTATTCAAAGGGAGATTATATAATAACACCTCTATGGTGAAATTTATGAGATCTTATAGTTCAAATTATCGATCCTGGTAGCTAATTGGTTGGCTCAAATTCAATATCATTATTTATGACCATGAGCAATTGACACCATTATATGGACTGAGTGGAAGATATAATATTTGTAGAATGTGGAGACAAATTGGAATCATGTAATCAATCATTAGATAGCTACCATTATTGATGGATATATCACAAAGTTCATAGTGTAAGGATATTTTTCCTTTAACACAATGAAAGATCTATTTTTTAGAGGAATCAGAGGAAATTTTTTGTAGTGAATCCTGATATTGATCAAAATGTTAGCTATAGAAAAGGCCATCGTGCCTAGTCCTACTAATATGGAGTAGTCACTTTAGGTATATGGGGGTGTGTGCAAGATAGGGGAGAATGAATAAAAAATGAAAAGATAGAGCTTGAACCTAAATCCAACATGGAGAATCTAGAGAAGGATTGGAAAAATACTCTAGAGTTAGGTAGAGAGTTGTGATAATAGAAGAGATGGAATAGATAGAGTGAACTTTAGGAAACTACAAATAGAAGGAGGAGTAGTAGAATTGATGATTTGGATGAAAAGAGATGAAAAATATAAAGTGTACGATGAAGAGAAAAAGAGTAAGGAGCCTAAGCCAAATAGAGATAAAGCGAGAGTAAGTGATAAGGATTTATGATGGATAAAGTAAAAAGGTAGCAGTATATAAGTAGAATAGATGAGTAAAAGTTCATAGTTTTTAGAAAGGCTATTCATAAAAGAAAATCAATAATTCCCTTATAATCATAGACATAGTACAGGTTCAAGTTTTGGGAGGTACATCTTTGGAGGTAAGGATCATTTTCCAAGGAAGCACACATCCCTTGAGTTCATATTTTTTTTAAAACATAGTAATTTCCCTATAAATTTAGATGATGACACTTGGAAAGGACCAATTATAAAAGTTAATAGAAAAACCCTAGCAGTACAAAACATTGCATATTGTGAAGTTGCATAGATTTTCTCATACCAACAAAAGAAGAGCATAATAGCATTGATTTTTACAGAGATAGATCCTCTAATCCTTATGCAGGCTAAGGATTTCATTACACAACTTCATATCTTAAAATTGTAAGGAAATGATGGAGATATATCTATAACTACCACATCTATAGAACCAGAGGAGACATCACAACCTCCACCAGATCAAGAACCATCTCAAAGTGCGCATAAGTATCCAAAACTAAAACCATCCTTGACACTAATCGCAATAAAATCAACTACAATACCTGAAGGAAAACCTATTATGGTGGGTCAATTTGGTACTTTTATACACCTAGCTACCTATGATGAGTCTATAGACCCTAAACAATATTACTTACCTTCAACATGAAATGGCTAGCAAAAGCAATCACTGACAATAATATAATGAATTTTGAATTGAATGGTGTTTTGGGTGGATGTGTACTGGAGTTCATATTTAGGAAAAATATAGCTAGAGCATCCCTATATGATGTTCAAAATCATCTCATGATAGAGCTTAAGGTTAAGAAAATTTCAAGCCAAACAATCCAAGATTTAAAGGAGATCTGACAAGGACCCTAGGAGATTGTTGGTGGCCACAATTGTGATTCTCTAACATCATGAACAAAGTAAAATTTATTTTAGAGGATAAATATAAAGTGCTTGGTTTTTATAAGGTTTAAAACCAAGGATCAAATTTTTCATGTCGCAAACTCAATTTGGAGATAAAGTAGATGCCAGAGCCAATATGATTTAGGTGGAGAAGATTAAAGAGTATTGGGATGTAGTTGTGCTATTTCCTAAGGTAGAAAGTACCTTACAAACTATTTTGAGCATATTGGATCAGTTTCAAGGAAGGTTTGATAGACTTAAGTCAAACATATGGTACAAAGAGTATAGATAATAAGGGCATCATAGAAATGGATGTCTTAGGGTTAAGATGGAGTTATGAAAGATATGCAAAGTGGTAGGGCATGCAACCTCATAGTGTCATATTTTATAGTAGTACATCAAAACTCCATAGAATATATATCATAAACTCTACAAGTCACCTACACATGATGATAATGATTATCATGCACTCTAGGAATTGAAGGAGGATATAACTAATAATGTGTTTATGGTTGTTGTACAGAAAGTTGTAGATATGCCATAAGATACTCCTAACCTGAGGATTATCATACCAAGTCAGAATCCCTTGGTGATGCCTTGGGTCCCTAAAGCATAATAACAACCTCAAACACTAGTGGGTCCCTTAACTTCTACACATAACTATAATATCACCTCACAAAACATTCCACAATTGATTACGAGCTACCTATATCAAAATCTATGGAATTATATCATTCCTTTGGCATAACAATTAGGATAGGCCCTAAACCCACAATAGCTGCAAGTGTCCAAATTTAATGAATATCTATAAAAATAAGGATGGAATGTGTCCTAGAATACTAGTAATTTTGGGCAAAAAAAACACCAAAGTGGATGAGGATTTTAGGGGAATAGAGGAGGATATCAAAGTGGTGCATAAGGACACTGAGGCAATAATGGGCCTAGGACACCCATTCATTCTTATCTCTATAGAGAACTAAACCATGTGCAGAGAAATTGTCTTTTAATTCCTCAAAGACAACCTTACTATGCATATTATAGGGTGATAGAGCATCACAATACATAATACTATCTAGTTTTATAAAGACAATAGAGGGAGAGACATATTATAAATTTTAACATGATCCATGTGTAGCTAAGGGAGGATGCCACATTACAAGGAGTAACTAGACAATACCATGTAGAACAGGGGTTACCTCCATTAGAAATGCCTAAAGACTTGGGTATTAAAAAGGCATAGCCAGATTGATATCTAAAACCTACTACTAAAAAAGTCTTAATGCAAGAAGCTTCATAGATTTTGAAGATAATCCATATACAAGGGATGAATGAAGGGGATGATGCATTTATTAATGTACAGATGTATGGGAAAATATTACATGTATTAAAATAAGATGGGGTTATCACTACACTAATGGATTTAATGAAACTCCTCAATACATCATGAAATGAATATATGTCATATAACATCATAAACCTACTTCATAACCTACTAGAATATATGCATTAAGGCCAGTAGTAGATGGATAAGTTAGTTTGGTTTGTAAAGACCAAGAAACCTTAGGATGTTGATGTAAAGATGGACATAAAATTAACCAAGTATGAAATAACCAATGTTGTATTTGACTTTAGATCACTATAAATATGATACCCAAATCCACTTGGGAAGGTTTGGGAAGACCTGTGTTGAGATATAGTCCTGTCATGTTTGGTCTTGTGAAATATGGATGGGTCAAACCTATTGTTCACCTAGAAGATGTAGAAATTAAAGTCATAGAACCCAACCTATGAGGTGATTTTGAAGTGATTGATATGAAGATAAGATGAGAATCACTACCTTGCTCTTATAGGGAAGACATGGGCCTATGATGGGTGTATGACTATTAACATAGTCATGAATCAATTAGAGTCTCATCAAGATGATAAGATCATTATCATTCCTCTAAATAAGACTGAGTTTATTCTTTGCATCATCCCAAAATATCTAGACTCACCTTATGCTAGCGCCAATGCTATTAATATGAAGGCCATAGTCTAAGATAAGTAGAAGGTTCTATGAGAAATTGAGTATAGTTTCCTTTATAAGAATACTATTTCATAAAATCAGATTATCAGCATAGAATAGCTCTTAGACAAGATGGGGTTGAATACCCTAAAAATCCCTCAGAAGGTTGAGGAGGATGTGTAATCAATGATGGTAAGATCTCCAACACAATCTAATATAGATTTTATATATCATATGGTTTATACTAAGTAGGAATAAATAGAACCAAATATAGAGTGTGTTCTCCCATGGGACAAAGCTTATTCAATTAGTGGAGACTCAGACACCCATGTACTCAAATGGTTAAAAGGAGATCATGAGTTACAACAATTGTGAATGGTATTTACGACTCAGTGCCAAATACCCCAATATTTTTATACAGAGGATGTTGGTGAATTCATCACATGATTTAAATAACATATACTAGATGAGAACTAGAAGTTTAGTGCTCTTGACTATGCGATGAAGGGGATTGCTATGAATTGGTCGTCCATTCATAGGTATGAATAGTTAACATGGGAATAAGTGTTCATGTTATTAGTAGATTTATTTTAGTTGTTAAAGACTATCAAAAGAGACTAGCCTATCTATCAAGAGGGAAAATGCCTAAAATTACATGTGTATCAATGTATTGAGGTATGGATGCTAGAGGGTATTGCTCCTAACTTTTGGCCACATAGTTTCACCTTTACCTTGGGTGTTTTCCCTAAAACATCATACATCCATCAAGAGTGAAGAAGAGAAACAAAATATTAGGAACATATCCAATATGATTTCATCTAAACATTCATTTTTGAAAGTGATAATCCTCAGGTATAAGTCACTTTACAAAATATGAAAACCTTTCTATGCCATAAAAGAGTTGAAGATTTACCAGCACCATGAGAACCTAGTTCACATGAATTCATAGAGAAAAACCCAACACACATCTTTCAAATTATAGAAATTGGATAAAATGAGGCCCAACCATGGATTCATCCCTACCGTAGGATACAGGAGGAGGATGAGCAATCCTTTTGGATGGATAGCAAGGATTATATGGATACAAGGGATCTCTTTAATCTAGAGAGAGAGTTAGAGCCTATGTAAGAACCAGTCACTAAGAAAATAGAGGAGGAAAATATCTAACATATATAGTTCCTAGAATGTGAAGGAGAATAGATATTCTATGACTTCATTCCTAAATAATAACTCAAGATGTATTGAGAGCCATTAATGGAACCTATAAAAAATATTAGCATAAAATATGGACCCAAAATGGTGCATATTAGAGACTATTAGATGCAGGAAAATATCTCAAAGGTTTTATAGTTTCTCTGAGACTATCATGATGTCTTTCCTACAACTTTCATAAAATTTAAAGGTGTGGATCCTTCTTTGGAGGAGATGCACATATATTTAAAAGAGTGCACACATTCAATCAAGAAGAGAACATAGAGGCTAAACCCAAACATGAAGATGAAATTGAAAGCTGAAATAGATCATATGTTAGACATAGGCATTATCTTCCAAATTAATAAAGCTGATTAGGTTATACCCATGATAGTAAAGCCAAAAAATATTGGGGAGATACACATTTATGGAGACTACTGCATCCTCAATGATTCTTATGTCAAGAACCATTTCCCATTCCCTTTATGGATGAATTTTTAGAGGCTATCACAAGGCATGAAGTGTTCTTGTTCATAGATGGATTTAAATATTACCATTAGATACCCATCATAGAAGAGGATAGGACCAAAACCACATTAACAATATAATGGGTTTCATTCACTTAAAATTTCATTCCATTTGGACTCAAAAATGCACCTATAGTGTTATCTAAAGCTATGTTGATTCCATTCAAGGATTTCATTCATGTCTTCCTAGAAGTATACTTAGACTACTGGGCAGTGTTATTTTTGTTGAAATAACATATATAAAAACTTAGATTAATATTAGAGAGATGTAGAGTGTTTTGAATAGCAATAAATTTTAATAAATGTCTATTTTTCACACCTTTGGGTGTTTTATTAGGTCATATAGTGTGTAATAAAGGAATCCTAGTAGACTAGGCTAAGATCACGGTCATTATGAGTATGACATCACCCAAGACTTCAATAAAAGTGTGATTTTTAATGGGACACATTGGTAAATTATAAAAATTCATCAAGGGGTATGCCACTATACTATCCCCTTTGGAGAAGATACTACACAAAGGAGTCCAATTTATATGGATATAAGACTGTTAGGATACATTTGTTGATTTGGAGCAGTGCTAATGACTGCTCTAATCCTAGTTTTCTTGAATTAGAGTAAACCTTTTCATATGCATGTAGATTCTTTAGGGATTTTATTTGGATTAGTAATTGCATATCCAAGAGAAGGAGGATTAGATCATTTGATCCACTTTGCAAGAAGAAAGTTGTCAGCCACAAAGAAGAATTATATTACAACTTAGTAGAAAGCCTTGGTGATAGTGTTCACACTATAGAAGTTTAGGCACTACTTGTTGGCCACACCATTAAAATTCTTCACTGATGATCAATCTCTAATATACCTTGTGAACAAGCCATTTTTGGGTGGACAAATATCTCACTAGCTAATACTTTTATAAGAACTTCAATTCTTAATTAATGTCAAACTAGGATGAGAAAATGTTGGTCTAGACCATTCCAGCTAGCTAAATAATGGCAAAGAACCTAAGGAACTCCAAAATGAGTCATTAGTTGCATTCTTATTTAGGGTGACTACAATTATAGACTATATATAGGAGATCATATAGTTTCTTGAATAGGGGACATTCCTTAAACACTATACAGAATGAGAAAATAAAAAATTGATCACTAATTCTCCTTTGTATAGCCTTGTTAATGGAATTTTGTATTACTTAGGTAAAAATGAAGTGATACATATAGTGTAACTAGAGCATGAGCATGTTTAGATCATAGATGAAGTGCATCAAGGAGTTGAAGGAGGTCACTTTGCCAGAGATGTAACTATGATAAAATTTTTGCAAAGAGATATTTGGTGCCCCTATCTATTTTAGGATATGCATAGAGTCACAAAGTAGTGCAATGTATGTCAAAGGATGGGGAAGCCACACTAGTGGGATGAGATGCCTTTACATCCCATGTTATCACAACATCCCTTTAAATTGTGGGGAATTGACTTTGTAGGGAAAATAAATCCCCCAAATAAATGCATCAAGGCAAGGTATATAATCACTATGACAACTTATTTTATCAAATGAGTAGAAGTTATTATGACTCCAAGTTATGGTGTGAAGGATAAAACTAAGTTCATGTATGAGAACATCATTACTAGGTTTGACTTCCCTCTTAAATTGGTAAGTGATAGAGGAAATCATTTTAATAAGACCATAAAGACCCTCATAGATGAGTTCTTGATATCACATCATAAAATCACCACCTTATCATCCATAGGGAAATGGCCAAGCTGAAGATGTGAACAAGGTGATTGATAAGATGCTCACTAAAATATACAATGTGAATCAAGATGATTGGGAGGATAGACTTAAAATAGTCCTATGGGATTATCACATGCATTATAAACATGTGATAGGGTTTATACCATTCTATCTAGTCTATGGGTTAGAAGCTATGATGCATATAGAATATATGCTTCCTAGTCTATGAGTTGCCAATCTGCTATGAATTGGTGATTAAGAGTTGATTAATAATAGGTTATTGGACTTAAATCACATGGATCAAGTGAGATTCAAATAAATATGGGCCTAGGAGATAAAAAAGCATAGTCAAAAGTCATGGCATGATAAAAACTTGTGAACAAAACAATTCAAAGAAAATCAACTTGTTTTTCTATATAATGGCAGTTTAGAGTTTTCCTTGAAAAGCTTACCATCTGGTGGAAGGGCCCTTACATCATCCATAATGTTTCACATCTTGTAATAGCGGTCCTATGAGATTTGTATGGAAATGTCTTACCTGGGTGGGTAAATCATTTTAGGTTAAATTGTTACCACCATTAATTCTGAATAATATGGAATAAAGGTTCTATATTGTACCAAGCAAATAGTAGTCAGGTTTGCAAAGTGTTACTTTTAGGATAGTTTAGGTTTTGTGTGTTTATTTTAGCACATGTCGGTAAATGTTATTTTGTGTATAGAGGAAATAGATACGAAATATCCATGAAAATTTTGAAGGTTCCATTACTATCGATAAATTAAAGAAGTTGGCCACATGAGTATAATGTATAAACATCAATTAAGTTTAGGAGAGACACATGTATTTAAATCTTGAACAGATAGTGGAGTTTAATGATCAAGTCATTGTAATTAATGATTAGATATGGGGTATATTGACAAATCTCTTATAAAAGTGATGGGTCTATGTCAAAAATAGAATATGTAATGTGTGGTCAAATCCTAGTTAATGCAATAGGTAAAAAACCATCAACCCCCACCATAATCGAATGTCACATTATAAAAATGAACACCACATCAGTAAGAAAGGATCCACTCCATTTAAATCTCATGTGTGAAGGATTAAGTGATAACACAACTCATCAAGATAGTGAAACATCAAAGGTAGTGCAAGACATTATAAATCTAACACTTAGGTGGTTAAATTCTTATCATTGCTAAGTATACTGAAGTGATACATAATTTTAAGGTGATTATTAATCTTTGATGAGTCTATAAGTCACACCTCCCAAGAGATTATTTCATAAAAATATGTGAAATAGATGGATTTGATCAATCCAAACTCATAAAAGGATTTAAAGAAACATAGAAAGAGGACATGGGTATCAGTGTGGCATTATGAAAAATGCACTTCATAGACCCAGATGGTTATGAGTTTTTTCTCAATGTGGAGTTGTGCATGATTGTCCAAGACACAATTGAAGGGGCATAACTAGTTGTGTTAACACAGCCATATAGGCTCTATAACACATATGTGGAGAGGTTGATCCAATTGCCCAATTTTGGGAAACTTAATGATGTCATGGATGACCATCCATATTTATCTTTCCCAAGACGTAACCATCTACATCAATACTACTATGATGGCTAGGGTGATAAGACTATCTTCAAGAGGGAGACCGATAACACACTATAAATCATAAATGCCACCCATCTTTCTAGAGATCTAGGAAAAGTACTCTCATATATCTAGAGTAATTCTAGTAGATGACATTGAAGATATGTCAAATTGCATTTTTTTGAATGCATTTCTCATAAATTTTGGCAAACAAACAAAGATGCCAAGTAAGCTACAAAAGGGGTCATCGATATTTCCTATCAAATGATCCATCATAATGAAGAATTAAATTGACCTAAATTTTTGGTTAGTGAATTCACTTAAAACATAGATAAAGTCTTTGTGATTATGAAATAAATGTTCTAGTATCAATTTTTGGTATTATTGTTGGTATTTATGTAGTGGAAGTCTCCTAAGGGTGAAGTTCATCCCAACATTGACTGTTATCTAAAATCTCACTTGGACCCATGAGAGTACCTAATTTTGGAATCAAGCCAAGTTTACCACTTAGTAGAATGAGTTGGTCAAGCTAATCCTAGAAAACCCATGCATACCAATTGTTGTCATGTAATATTTGGGCTAGCATGTGATTGTCACAAAATTATCAAAGGGTATTTCCAACTAAGATCATGAACTACCCAAGTTATTAGGTCCACCCCTCCCATAATTTATAAACATGTAGATGGCATATAATGATGTGGATAAGCATAAGGTAACTAAAGTGATGAGATCCACCCCATTGTAGATAGTACCACCATCTATTCTTGATCTTGCAACTACAACTGCATGACATATAATAGCAACCACCCCAACCTAAGATTCTAGGAAGTGTAAGGTACTCGAGGGTAGAAGAAATGTGTCTCCTCCAAGGCAAAATAATCATAACCATCTCACTTGGTTGGACAACCCAAACATACCCAAAATAATTATAATTTATGACTTATCACATATGGGCACTGAAGAGAAACAAGTATATAGGATGATGATCGCTGATATGGCTATAAACCTATATGAAAAGGAGGAAGAAAAAGTTTATTTTTCAATAAAGTAGTGTGCACCATCCAAGTGCAAAACAAATAGCTAAAAAATATTTGAATTGTGTGACTTCCATGCTAGGCTTATATAATCATCGATATAGTGGTTGAAGAATCCAAATTTTAGTAAATTTAGCAAAGATTTGAGGCAAGAGGATCCACTATGAGTCCATCATAGTTGGGGGCTAGCCAAACTAGTCCCCCGATATAAATATTATGGCATAGGTAAACTCCATTTAGCCCTTTCCAATATGGGTCTAAAACCTCACTTTTTCCTACACACACCATTGGATAGCTTGTGATGGAAGAGAAACAAGCACACGTAGTTTACACACTCAAACCCATGAGATGAATGGTTCTCAAGGGGTATATTTATTAAGTGGAGGTGTAAACAAATGTCCTTATCTCCTCTATATCCAAATCTAAAGAGGTAAAAAGTGAGACACAATAATTATCACTAGACACTTAGACTGTAGAATAACATCAAACTACACATAAGGAAGCATAAAATGTTAGAAGCATAATGACTGAGAGGGAGGCAAATTAGTGTCCTTATAAACTTTTACTTTCACTTCAATAGATGATTTAATCATTCATCAGACAATATAATCATATGATCAATATCAACTCATCTAGAAACATATTAATGAGAATATACATATAACAAGTATGAACACATCATATATGTGGGAAACCCTCATGGGGAATAAAACCCACCGACCATAGCTTGGGCAAATAGTCCTATAAAGTGATGAATAAATTTTAATTGATCATCCACTCAACTTGGATCACTAACCCCAATATATCAAGCACCAACTTGATAGAGTCTTTAGCAAACATGCAATTGTAAGGAAGCAACAACTCCCTTAGTTACTCGGCACCAACTCAGCCACCTCTTGACTAAGTACCCACTCAACCAAGTAGACTTCTACCTTCTGTATTTATCCTTGTTACAATATTCAAAAGATGATGGTCCTCTTTTTGATATTTCCTTGTCCTCTAATATTCATACACATCTCTCTATTTCATCTCTACATATTATTCACCTTCTCTTATGATCACAAGTCTCATCAATATACTTAAATTTCTAACACATCTCTGCTCTTCTTAATAGCCTCATAGACTATGATTTACTTCTTTTCTTACTATCTTTAATTTGCATACTTATGCCCTTATTTTGATGTTTAGATCATATTAATGAATCAAAATAATCCATTTTTATGGATTTATATCCATCTTGACATCCTCTACTTTGATCTTCTAGCTTAATATTCTACTTCTCTATCTCTCGCTTATATTCTCTTCTTCTTATTAGGCCTATTAAGCCTTATTATTATACAAGTCACTTGATATTACACATCTTGGTCATCCATATAAACTTGAAAACTTGGATTTAAATTTAAATAGGTCATATAATAATTTTCATACATGAACCAAACATTTTAATATGTTGGTCATAGCATATAGGACCAAAACCTCCTTTAGGCCTTAAGTAAACCTAATTCACTTAGGCCTTCATTATCACTCATTACCCTTTTATCTTATTGGAGAAATTTAAAAATTAAAACATGGTATGAACACTTCATATTTAACTCAAATAGACCCCTAATAATATCCTCTTAGGTCCAAGACAACTTTTAGCTCCAATCACCACTTGAAGCACACCATTTGTACTATTCATAATTAGGCCTTCTCATACACAAAAAGTCTATCTTGAAAAATTGAAGCACAAAAACAATTTTTATAAATAACCAAGAAAAAAACCACATATAAATAATACACATGACTTCAGGGTCATCACCATATGATTTATACTTCTCAACTCAGGGTATATAGGCTCAAACTCTTCTCTACAAAATGCTCATTTTGAACTGCCAACTAGCCTCAAAACATAGTCAAGGAAACATAAATTTATAACACCTAAAAGAACATAATAAAGGGATTAAAATGCATGAAAATGATCCTAAAACATCCTTAGAACCACTTCTAACAAAAATATCATTATCTTTATTGGAAATTATTAGTCTTGTAGACCAATTGTTGACCTTCTCTTTCTCAGACCTCACTCAGCTAGACAAGCCATTTTGGATCAAACATTTAAACATCTTACACTAAATTAAAATATTATAAAAATAATGGATAGGACATAAAAATACCAAATATAAATTCCATGTAAATTATATGATTCAACTCAGAGCATAAAGTCTCAAACTCATCATTGCAACTTGCTTACGTAGAACTATAAATTTGCCTTGAAGCACAATCATGGTGACAATGACCTTAAATCACCTATAGTATCATTTAAAAATAATATTTATGCATGTGTAATATCTTATTATATCATTATACCATTATTATATATAAATATAACAGGGTCAAATGGAAATATTAGTCTTGCAGACCAATCTCATGACCTCACTATACACAAACATCACTGAGCTAGACAAGTCAACTTTGTGAGAAACATTTTTATATACAAAATTATCTCCAAAACATATATATATATATATATATATATATATATATATATTAAAATATATTGAAATTCTTGAAAATTTTCTCAATTCACTTGGTTTCATCCCTATTCCATGATGACACATCCCTAAACATCTTCTCACTTATGCTTGGGTTTCTCGCTATTTGCACCATTAGGCCTGATAGCAATATGTTGTCTTGGATGACCAGTTTAGCATACTTGAGTGATATGAATTTCCCATAATAATTCATGGACACAAAATTCAAGTCTAAAACTTTTTTCTCTATCCATTTAACAACTTTGACTTGGTCAACTCTGATTGTTATAGTAAATCTCTTAGAAATTAACACTTCTTATAGGGTCTACTCACACCCCTGACAAACCAATCACACATAGAGGTGCTTGGGATAGTTTATTACAACCTAAAATCACTTAAATATCCACACCAATCCATTATGATCACTTTATAAAGAATTCTTTCATATCAGGTCACTATTAGGATTCTTTGAGGGTTTAAACCATCTTCAAGTCTTAACGATCATTCATAAATAATATCCCCTTAATCTATAAAATAATGATTGTAAATTTAATTTAGTACCCTTACCCATATACCATTAATATATTAGGTTCTTATGTAGAGGTTACATATTCCAATGAACACTTTAAAGTCCTTCTCAGGTTGAGAACCCTTCATTCTATGTACATGAGAGACCTTAAAACCACTTTTCATGCCTTAACTTGCAAACCATGACCTAAAACCTTGTGAAAATGATTGAATAAAAATATAATAATTATAAAAACACTCACCTATCCATGCTTGCCTTGTAAACATAACCTCATACATCATTAGGACATACTCTCTCTCTCTCTCTCTCTCTCTCTCTCTCTCTCTCTCTCTCTCTCTCTCTCTCTCTCTCTCTCTCTCTCTCTCTCTCTCTCTCTCTCTCTCTCTATTTGCTTATTTAGACCTTAACCTAAAACCCATATTAGTCCTTGAAAATTACCTTATAACCATTTTCCAAGATATTAAAACCTTATATATATGTCATAAAACCTCTCTCATGCTTATACAATACCATACATCCTTCATAATCCTTTACAACACCTCATTAGGTCAGGCATGGTCTAGAACTGGTCTAGTTGTAGACTTGGATTGAAGGTCTTACCCTTGTAGGCTCACATTTAAACTCTCCTAAGTTTTATAATGATTCATATTCATTATAAATCAATCTTATACATCATATTATGCCTCTTTTCATCCATCTCACCAAGCCACCATACTCAAACCTTCTCATTAGGACTCTTAATGTTATGACTAAGTCATGACTAGGCTTCTCAAGTACTTAAAGCTTGACGATTGATCTTGAAACACTATTTGATGCTTCTACACCTTGATCACATGCCTTAAATTCTTATCGAACAATTTCATAACTATGAACATACATATTCATGCTCATCATGTACATGCCTCTTTATTACATGGATAGGCTTAGGCTACTTAAGCACTTAACCTTAATAACCTACCTTAAAATACTTATGAAGGTTTATACACCTAAATCTCAAGCCCATACAATTACAAACAACTTATCACATTCCTAAGTTCACTCACTTCACCACAATATCTGTACATACCTTCTCATAGGGTCTAAACAAGGATTTACAAGATACCTTGATGCCTTAACCTCTTCCTTCCATGTCATGACATTAACACAACACCAACAAAGTAGATATAAGACACTTGGACCTATAATTTTCTCTCTCAAGGAAACAATACTTACTATTTTGGTATAAGAACTCATCATGCCTTCATAATAACCTTGTCACATCAGGCTCACAAGCTCACACAACAAAGGCCACTTCACCATATATCTTCACTAGATGCATTTAGACATCAATGACAACACACTTTGACATTAAAGACATCATATTGACATCAATGAAAACACTATTCCAATAAACTCCCCCTTTGCATTGATGGGAAAACATACTAAAATTTGATCAATCTCTTCTCCCCCAAAGTGGTCTTTCTCCCCCTTTGACATTAATGACAAAGGGTTTTACACAAATAACTATCTAATCTTTGGATATAAAATTCAAGAAACCACATAATGAGATGTTGACCAAATACTCACCTTAATCTCATACCAATTGTTGCAAGCAACTTCTGAAACACCTAAGTTATTTCTCAAGAAATCATGCCTCTTATGTCATCTACATCTTGACTGAACTTTCACATATTTGTCTTTGATCCTTTAAAACATAGAGATAATAAGCTCTCCCTATGCCCATACTCTCCTTTTGTGTCACATAATGAATAAAAATCTCTTTTAACCTCCTTCATGCTTGATTGGAACTTCAACCTTTATTTACACCATAAATACTCTTATTATCATCCTCTTATCTCCATAAGATATTTTGATCCATATAATTCATGAGAACCCTTCTTGTATTAGTTCATTGTTCATTACATCTGTAATACACCTAGTTCACTATTTTCTAGACTTCTATCTTTCTTGATCACCTTCACCTCACATAATCAGGGCATATCAATCATATAGACTTGTGATACATGACCCAAAGTTCATCTTAAAATTCCTAGAGTAATCACACTCAATGCCTATGAGCATAAAACATATCTATAATCAATGTTTTTCAACCATGTCTATTAGGTCTGTCTATAATCAAAGATATTATTCCAAGGGAAAAATCTAGTCCTCCGTGCTGGAGTAGAGATCACTCATGTAATGTTCATATGGTATCTCAGATGTTCTTATTTCATAAATCTATCTCCTTTATGTTTCTCAAGCCACCATGGCATAGACCTCATCATAACATCTAATTTTCATCATTATGTCAACTAGGTATGTGCTTACATGCTTCATTATGGTAGACTTCTATTATAACTTGTCTTCTTCATGATATGTAAATTGAGACTACACAATATGTGCCTTTGTCCTATATGACCTTAAAGTCACCTTGATATACATAGAACACTCAACTTTCTCTCTAACTAGCTCAACAAATAGAATCATGAAACATCTCAGAAATCATGCTCCCCTTAACTCCATGCTTACCTCTATTTAGATAAAAAAAAGGCAACCACTCTCTTGATAAAGAAATTAGAGCTACCAAGCTCCCCCTTAGACCAAACATATATCAATTAATGCAATACCTCAACAAAAAAATATCATACAAAAATATACAACCATTCTCCCCTTATAAATCAATAGTACATAGAGACCATCTCCAACATAGATCAAGCACCTTGGTATCAATACCAAATCTCAACAAATATCAATGTCAACTACAACTAGATACCAAAAACTTACCTCTTAACATTCCAAAAGACCACACTTCCATCTCAAACTCAATAATATTCAACATGTCTTCATACCTTCTTGACATACATGTATAGCTCAATAATCATCCACCATGCTTCCACTTACTAATAAGTGTCTCCATGAAGCCTAATGGAGTCACCCTTTCCATAGGGAACTAGAACAACACAAATTCAAGAGATTCCCAAATCTCCATACTCTCACAAAACTGAATATTATTCATCATCCTTCTAGGCTTGACTGTCAACTTAGACTTGACCTTTGACTTGGCCTCTTCATAATCCTTCTGAGATAATGAAGAATAATCTTGACATTCCTTTAAATATAAATTATGTTCTAACTCTTCCTTCAAGGACTCCACTTCCCTTCTAAGCTTGAAATATTCTTTCATAAGACTCTTCCCCTTTGAACAACATCCATTATCAATTTCTATGAATAGAACTTCATTGATATCATGATAAACATTGTCATCATCACAATCCATGATTGTGCTTCTTAGGATCACCTTTAGGATGTTAGGCATATCTCAAAAGACATACTTTGATACCAAATATTGGAAGCACAATGACTGATAGGGGTGAATTAGTGTCCTTATAAAATTTTACTTTTACTTCAGTAGATCTTCTAATCATTCATCAAGAAACATCATCATATGAGAAATATAAACTAGTTTAGTAACATAATAATGAGAATATACACTTAACAAGTATAAAAACATCATATATATGGGAAACCCTTATGGGTAATAAAACCCACTGACCATAGCTTAGATAAATAGTCCTATAAAGAAATGAATAAAATTAAGTTGAGCACCCACTCAACTTGGAGTACCAACCCCATTATATCAAGTGCCAAATTGATAGAGACTTTATTAAAAACCCACTTTCAAGGAAACACCAAATCCCTTAGTGACTCAACACTAACTCAGCCACCTCTTGAGCAAACATCCACTCAACCAAGTAGACTTTGGCCTTCCATCTTTGTCCTTGTTATAATCTTCAATAGATGATGGTCCTCTTTATAATTTCTCCTTATCCTATAATATTCATACACATCTCTTTATTTCATCTTTGTATATTAATCACCTTCTCTTATGATCAAAAGTCTCATTAGTATACTCAAATTTATAACACATCTCTACTCTTTTATGATAGCCTCATAGATTCTACTATGATTCTCTTCTTATTATCTATCATTTACAGACCTATGCCATTATTTTTATGTTTAGATCATAGGAATAAATCACATGATTCCATGGTATGGATTTATTTCCATCCTAACATCCTTTTCTCTACTCTTCTATCTTGGTATTCAACTTCTCTATCTCTCATTTATATTCTCTTCTTCTATTAGGCCTACTAGGCCTTGTTCTTATAAAATTCACTTGATCTTAGACACCTTGGTCAACCATATACACTTGCACACTTGGATCACAATTTCAATAGGTCATATAACACATTTCATACTTAAACCAAACATTGAAATAAGGTTGTCATAGCATATAGGACCAAAACCTCCTTTATGCCTTAAGGAGACCTAACTCAATTAGGCCTTCATTATCACATGTTACCCTTTGATCTTATTGGAGAAATTTAAAATTTCATAAATTATATGAAAACTTCATATGTCGCACAAATATACCAATACTAATATTCTCTTAGTTCCATGACATATTTTAGCTCCAATCACCACTTGAAGCACACCATTTATATTGTTCACAATTAGGCCTTCTCATACATAGAAAGTTTATCTTGAACAACTAAATCACAAAAAAAAAAATTACAAAAAACCATGGAAAAAAATAACATATGAAAAAAATACATGAACTCGGGGTAATAAATATATGCTTTTTACTTCACAACTCAAGGTATACAGGGTCAAACTATTCTCTGCAAAATGCTCACTTTGAACTGCCAACTAGCCTCAAAACATAGTCATGGAAACTTGAATTTAAAACACCTAAAATAAAATAATAAAAGGATTATAATGAATTAAAATTATCATAAAACATAATCATAATAAATTACAACAAAAATATCATTATCTCTATTGGCAATTATTAGTATTGCAGACCAATTTGTTAACCTTCTCTTTCTCAGACCCCACTTAGCCAAACAAGCCATTTTGGCTTAAATGTTTCAACCTATTACACTAACTTCAAATATTATTAAAAAAATTTATATTAAATAAAATTACCAAATATAAACTCAAACTTAAAATTGCATTATATTCTTAAACTCAAATCATAAAGTCTCAAACTCATCGTTATAACTTGGCTACACAGAAATGCCAATTTGCCTTTAAGCATGATCATGGTGACAATGACATTTAATCACATATATGACCATTTAAAAAGACTAATGATGAATTTTTAAGATATTATTATACAATTATACCATTATTATATATAAATATAACATGGTCAAATGGAAATATTGGTCTTACAGACCAATCTCATGATCTCATTACACACAGACCTCACTAGGCTAGACAAGTCAACATTGTGAACAACATTTTTCTATATAAAATGATCTAAAAACTTATATCTAACATGAAAATGTCTTAAAATTATTTAAAAATATCTCCATACACTTTTATTCATCCCTATCCCATGATGACACATCCCTAAACATCTTCTCACTTATGCCTAGGTTTCTCACTATTTGCACCATTAGGCCTGTTAGCAAAAAGTTATCTTGGATTATTGGTTTAACACACATGACAGATATAAATTTTCCATAAGTATTCATGGAAAAAAACTAAAATTATAAAACTTTTTCCTCCATCCATTTAAAAACTTTGACTTGGTCAATTATGACTGCTACAACAAATCTCTAAGAAACTAGCACTTTCTTTTAGGGTCTACTCACACAAATGAAAAACCAATCAAACTTTGAGGTTATTGGGAGAGTTTAATAAAATATCCAATCACTTAAATATCCATAAAAATCCATTATGAGGACTTGAGAACAACTTCTTTCATATTAGGTCATTATTAGAGTTCTTTGAGGGTTTAAACCATCTTCCAATCATAATGATCTTTTATAAAGAATATCCCATTAATAAAAAACTAATTCCTATAAATTTTATTTATGACCATTCCCCATATACAATTAATATATTATGTTCCCATGCAGACATTACATGTGCTAATGAACACTTGAAAGTCCTTCTTGAGTTGAGAACCCTTCATTTTGTGTACACAAGAGACCTTAAACCACTTTGTATGCGTTAAATTGCAAACCATGACCTAAAAAATTATGAAAATAATTGAATAAACATATCAAACCTATAAAATCACTCACATATCCATGCCTACCTTTTAAATAAAACCTCATACCTCATTAGGCCATACTCTCTTTTTGCTTATTTAGACCTTGACCTCCAACCCACATTAGTCCTTGAAACTAACCTTCTAGAAATTTTCCAAGATATAAAAACCTAATATACATGTAATAAAATCTCTATCATTCTTATCAAACACTATACATCCTTCATAGGCCTTAAAAACACCTCATGATACCTCATTAGGTTAGGCAGGGTCTATAAATAGTCTAGTTATAAACTTGGATTGAAGGTATTATCCCTGTAGGATCACCTTTAAAATATATTGAGTGATAAAATGATTCATATTAATGATAAATTAACCTTATACATCCTCTTATGCCTTTGTGTATCCATCTCACCAGCCACCATACTCAAACCTTCTCACTAGGACTCTTCATGTTATGACTAGTGTCATGACTAGGCTTCTCAAGCACTTGAAGCTTGACAACTGATTTTGAAACACTATTTGATGCTTTTACACTTTTATAAAATTCCTTATATGCTTATAAAATAATTTCATACCTTTTTACATAATCTTCATGCTTATCATGCTCATGTCTCTTCATGACATGGCTAAACTTAGGCTACTTAAGCACTTGACCTTAATGACCTACCTTACAACAATTCTAAAGGTTTATACACCTAATTATCAATCCCATACAATTAAAATTAACTTATCACATGCCTAAGTTCACTCATTTCAAATGCTACTTGCACATACTTATTATAAGGTCTAGATAAAGATTTACAAGAAACCTTGATGCCTTGACCTGTTCCTTCCATGTCATGACCTTAACACACCATCAACCAAGCAGATATAAGACACTTGGACTTGTACCTTTATCTCTTATGTACATAATACTTAATATGTTGGCATAAGAATTCATCATGCCTTCATAATAACCTTGTCACATCAAGCTCATAAGCTCATACATCAATGGCCACTTCACCATGCATCTTCACCAGATGCATCTAGACATCAATGAAAAAACACTTTAACATTAATAAAATCAAATTGAGATCAATGAAAACATTATGACAACAAAAATATCATATTATCATCATGTGCACATAGAGTAAAAGTGTAGGGCTAATGCTAAGGTTAAGTAGAAGGAAGAGGTGGAACAATAGGAATGAGAGGAAGCCTAATGCCAGGCCAAAGAAGCAGAGGTTCTCAAACAACTTGAGGAACTTTGAAAAAAATAAGAGAAAGAAGAAAAGAATAAAACATAGTAAAAATTTGTAGCTACATAATAAGCTCAACAAAAACAACACATAGTTAAATAAAAGTACAAGGATGTTGATTTAGAAGTAGAGTAGCAATAGAAGGAAGTAGTCAAGGAGAAGAAAAATAACTAGATTGTGCAAGTATAAGCATAGGGGTAGGCCATGGACCAAGCATGACAATGAAATTCAAAGGTAGAAGAGGTTGATAAAAAGGCACAGGATGAAATAGAGAAGAAAGTGTAGGATGAGGTGGCCAAAAAGGCATAAGAAGATGTTTCCAAGTAGGCACAAGAGCAAACTGAGAAGAAGAGCACTAAGAAAGACAAAGAATTTTTTTTGAAGGTACAATCTACACCAAATCTATTAATTTAAAATGTATTACAACCATCTCATGAGCCACTCCAAACATAGGCACAAGACACTTTGGTTGCCTCGTAGGACGATAATGATTCCTTGAGCCTATCTAACATTTGGATGTGGGATGTGATGGTAAATTCTACATGGTGCACTATTTTTTATTTGTCCAATGCTCCATTATGGATGGCACCTATTATTACATTAGTCACATGCCTTACCTTGACTCCTACCATAACTGAAGCATCCTTATATGTTTCCCAACTACTATTGTCAAAGTGGATTGAAGGTGTAAATCCATTCTTAGGGTCCATTTTGAAAAAGTTAGTTACATTGGATCAATAGGTTAAGGATCTTTAGGATACCAATTTTTTAGTCATAGATTAGCTATGCATTTCAAGGAAGACTATCAAGGATTCTTGTCCCAACCTATACACCTAGTTGATTATGGATCCTTCACTCTCGAACAAGGACCATATTACTCTTGTTCTAAACAAGCTTACCATGGATTGGCAGACCTTCAATGAAGTGAGTGTCATCCAAAAGGGTTAAGACATCAAAGATGAAACTAAGGTCCTCTACAAGTTGCTAGCTAAGTATCATACCACTATAGATACTACTCAAGTTCAGGATACACACATTACACTTCAACTACTCAATTGGAAGAAGTAGTTGGATACAATTTGGATCATTGCATAGCCCAAATTTTCCATGGCTACTTTCACACATGCTACCATCACAAAACCCAATGCAAATCCTACTACCATGAATGTTGCATTGTATACCTCACTTAGTGTATAGGATATTATCATGTAAAATATGTAAACTTGGTAGAACTAGATGTTATGAAACTCCTTCATAGATTTACAAGTGCAACAATATGTAGATAAGTTGGTTTAGCTCTAAGTACAATTACCACCAAATTTAACATGGTGAAGTCTTCTTTTCTTAAGACAATTAACATAAATATTCATCAATTGATGGCTAATCAAGCTCCCTTACATAGTCTTCTATGCAGTACTCAGATAGTTATACTTAATTGTAAGTCTTAGAAGGATGACTGGGCCCTCATCAATGCAAGCATGGAATCACTCATAGATGAACCTAAGATCATTCTACCTAGATAACTATGATATATTATCCAATAATGAAAGATTTCCCCACCAGCCAATTGATGCTTGTATAGGTTCAACAATTTTGTAATTTTGGTCAGTTTATTTTGCATTTATAATTTTTTCCAGTCTTACGTAGAGATAGTTTACTAAAAATATAAAAGGGTAGTAGACTAGTATGCTAATTATTTGAAAACCCAAAAGGGTGGCTAAGTAGTGCATAAGGGGTCAAAATTAGTTTACCTACACCTTGAGTGAAATTTGTGAGTCCTATGCACTTCTATATTTTCTCTCCACTTTTAGACAACTTAATTTTGTGACATTGTCTCAAGATGAGACAACTTTTTAAGTCTAAGAAAGTGTTAGTGGTAAATGGTAAATGTAAAACTATTTGTATGTATGATAATATCCTATGGTAATTTTAGTTGTATTCTATTTATGGATTTTTAGGAGTTATTACAAGAATCTCTATGTTGGTCAAGATTCCATCAAATACAATCAACATGGTAAATTTATAAGTTACAATGCTAAGAATTGATATCTATAATTATTTGTAAAGAATTTAATAGGAGGGTTGACAATTATGTTGATTTTGACATGTATGGGAGTAATAGTATAGTGATTGTTATTCTCAAAAATATTTCGCATAGAGTATTGATAGAAGTAGAGATCGATCTATGAGGTTTTCCTTGTAATCCATGGTACTGAATATTTTAATATGAATTCTAATCATTTGTGTTCTTTATTGGTATAGTCATAAATATTTTGATGTTCTTATGAATTTTTTTTTCATTTTACTACTCTGATGCATAAATCTCTATATCTATAAACAAGTGTATTTCTCTATGATAAATCTTGATTATGTATTCAAAGTCTTGATTGAACCATTATACAAGATCTCAATGTAACCTATCACACCCCATCCCCATAGTTAACATGTTCTGGTGAAACCCATGAACCTCTATTAATAATGACTATTTTGTGGCTTATTTGGTGCAATAAGTTGCCATAAGTCACCTTTTCTACAAAGAAAATTTCCTTCAATAGGTTGAGGTAGGGCATCACCTCAAGCTTATCCACTACAAAATGTAGTTTTTGACACTGTAATGGTAACAAATCTGATACCAATTACTATTATAGGGCTATTAGAGTCTCTTCACATGAATGGGCATCCATATCCTACATTAGATCCTAGAGAGATGAATAATTGGCATATTCATCATTGAACATGGTAGAATCAAATATGGTATCTATATATTCTTTTGAGTCTTTGATAGATAATTTGGAAAGTGGCAACACTCACATGAATACCTTATAAGAATAAGCCATTACTACCTAGTTTAATTATATAGTTCTAGTCTTTAATTCAATTGTTTGCTCATTTTCTAAAATTAATTCATGCAAGAACATGAAAAACTAGGGATTAAAATTCTCTCATGAATGAAAATTCACTTGAGCTATTCAGTAATCAATAGTCATGATTTATTTTTAGAATTCACTCATATAACATTAAGTATAGGACTTCAATTCTAGTTCATGCGCCATTAATGTCCAACATCTCCAAGCTTATTTTTCTCATTTTATTCAAACTTTATCTCTTTACTTTGGTGGGTATGCCATGTAGGATTTATATATGTTCAAATAAATGCCACATTATATCCTTGGACAAATGTCACATTGTTGTTACTTTTTCACAAAATCAATTATGTCACATAACATGCCTTTAGAAGTCGAGTGTCAGACTTTATGTTGAGACCAAGCTGAATAATTCTTACGATGCTCTGAATATGTAAAACGTAAAGGCTGTGATGAATAAAAGTTCTAAAAAAAAGTCCTAAGACCAAATCCTATGAAAAAACTTGTGAATAACACTTTTTATGAACAAAACTTTTGAACACTTTTCTAAAAGACTAAATTTTGAACATAACTTGTAAAACACAAATTCCAACCAAAATAAATGAAATTTAGGATATGCAAAGCCAAGGTCATGACAAAATATGCAAATAAAATTTCTAAAAACCAAATATGTGATAATAAAGATGTATAAAGCAAACTTCCTAAATAAAACTTCCAAACAAAATATGTGACAAACAAAACTGATGAAGTCCACGACAAATGTTATGATGAATAAAACCTATGAATAATAAAACCTACGAACATAAATTTTTAAGACCCAAAACATGAAATGCATAACTTGTGAAGTGAAACATGTGCAAATTTTGAATGCAGAAACAAGTGTATGGAAAACACTTGAAGACCATTAATAGGTTAGTCTAAATAAGTCACACACCGATAACCTAGATAACAAAGAAATGTCAATCGCATTTATATTGAATTAACAGTCATCCATATAAAGAATAAGAACTTTTAGAGTTTGAGCTTGTTAGATACACATATAAATGATAATATAATGACTTTTCAAAATATAACTATACCTTTCAAACTTTTAATGGATCCCCACTCAAAAAAAAAGAGAGTGGGAGTGTGTTGAATACAAAAAATGGCAACACATAGGGGGAATACTCTTGAGTATTTAAGAACCCAAAACCTTTTGGTATCAACCCCAAATCAAACATGAATGATACCTAAATATAATAATTAAACTAGAAACATGAAAGAGACACCTAATTTCTTCATACAACATACTAGCCTTGCCCATACCTTGAATTTAGGTGTGATGAAGTGATTTTAGTTTACCCTTGTCTTGAGGATTTTAGCAAGGACTTGGAATAAACTATAGGTTTCATTCTAATTTTCCTTAAAGAATATTGAAGTTAAGGGAGCTCGGGCATTGATTTCGTGCCATCTAGGTATCCATAGCCTTAATAAAGATACCTTTGGTTCTTCCTTTACTCTTTTATTCCCTCATATTATTGCATGATGTGTGATACATTGATCTTATTTCATCATGTGAATCTTTGATCACCTTTATATTTTCTTTGAGTTTATTGATCACTCTTTAGGGTAAATTCATCCTCTCTTTTTTTATTCCAGTATAAGAAGGAAGGCAAGAAACATTATGAGATGTGTATGTGAAAACTTAGTTTACCAAAATGTCCCTTCTAGTTATATTTGTATCAATGGTTATTATCTTAAATAAGTATTAACCTGAGAAGTGCATTTGATCCAAAGAGATGAGAAAACTTTCTAGATTTATATGGAGTAATGAGACCAAATTTTATAAGCCAGATATAAGTATTCAATTTTGATATAACAATGGTTAATTTATTTTTTGGATATCTAAATTTTGTGAATCTTAGACACAAGTGTGTAAAACCTACAAACAAAGCTAGTTTGTGTGTTTTGTTTTATGTCCTTCCCACACTTGTTCTTATTTTTGGAACCTCTATTATAGATTAAAAATTTATAAACTCAAGCATGGATGAAAATCTTAATGAATTAGATATTATCTTGGTCAATATGATTGCCACAAAAAATAAAGGCATCTATTTTAGAAAACAAGGAACTAAACTAAAGGAAAGAAAAATGCTAAAAATAGGAAAGGCTAATCTATAAAGCATAAAACTACTCTAGAGAAAAAAAATGATAGAAAACAAGAAACTTAAGTAATAAATCATTAAATATAACCCACTCTTACCTTTATTTTTGTAATTTTTCTCATCTAGGGATATCTATAGATGGTACAAACATAAATTAGTGCATTAAAAACTAACATTAATTAGATATGTCAGTCCATTACCTTGGAGGTCACTTAAATGAAAAGCATTATTACCTAAGATCTCTAATATTTGGTAAGGTCTAGTCCATAAGGGGGTAAACTTGTCACATTTTCCTTTTTTTCATGGGCTTTGTCACATAATAACACCAGATCAAATATTATAAATTCTTTAAACTTTTTTCTTTTATCAAACCACTTTTTGACCAAGTCCTAATGTTTACGAAAATTAAGCAAGGCTTCATTCCTTGAATCATCTATCTATATTATATCCAATAGATTAGACTCCCATTTCTGTTAGGGTGTGGAGCTAAAAGCTTCAACTATTGTAGACATGGAGGAGGTTGCTGAGTTTCAAAAGTGCCAGTGTCGGCAGTGTAACTGACATCAGTCACATACAGTGCAAAAGGCAACCGACATCGGCAGGGAGTCAGCTAACGTCGGTCAGAACCAGTCAGACAGGGATCGATGTCGATCACCTGTGTGTTCCAAAATTGTTTGTTGCATGAACAGTTAGTTAGTTAAATTGAGTGTTTGCATGTTAAGGGGCTAATTATAGTCTCGAGCTGCGTGTCTAATTATTGTAATTAGAGGTCTATTTTTGTATGCTTGGGATTCTATTTAAAGACCCATGAGGCATGTATTGAAATTATCAAGAAGGCAAGTAAAGCATTGAAGCAAGAAAGCAAGGTCAAGGAGATCTATAGGTGTAAGGTCAAGGAGATCAGCTGAAGCATTCAAGGAGGGGATAACAACTCAGGTTGTTGAGTTGGTTGTGGTTGAGAAAGAGAGAGAGGGAAGAAGTCCTTGAGGTGTGGGAAGCCTTTGAGGTGGAAGAAGTGGCATCTTCTTTATTGTATTTTCTTCTAGTAGTATTTAATACAAGAGTGTGTATTGTCTCTCAAATTCTGTGTTATTTCTCATTGATAGTTATTTGTTCTTCTGGGTATTTTTGCATGTTTAAGTTGCTTATACTTTGGTAATCATGTGTGCTCTTAAATCTAACAAGTTGTGTCAGAACTTTGGGAAACTTTTGTCCTATCAAATGGTATCAGAGTGAGGTTAGATGTTCTCAGAGCGAGCTTGACTAACAGGTGGTTCAAATCTGTTAAGTGTTGTTGATTACAAGATACTCACAGGGGTTGTTTGAGTGGGAGCTTGAAGAGGGATACAATCCAAGATGCAGAATAGACAAAGTATGGGTATAGGTACGGGTGCATCTATTTATCTCCAAGTGGGAGATTGTTAGGGTGTGGAGCTAAAAGCTTCACTCGAATGCAAACAAGAAGGAGGATGTTGAGTATGCAGTCACCGACGTCGACAGGATCACCGACATCGGTCAGTGGACAGTGCAGAAGGAAACTGACCTCGGCAGAAGTCAATCGACATCGGTCAGCTCCAGTCAAACATGGACTGACGTCGGTCACCGATGAAGATGAGTTTGAGTCTTGAGCCGCAAGTCTAATCATTGTATGCATGAGATCTATATAATAGACTCATGGGCTGTATTGTCAAGTAGAAGAACTAAGTATAACTTGGAGAGTTCTTCCCCTAAAAGAGCATGTTCTTCTAGGTATGTAAGATCAGGTTTGGTCAGCAGGGTGTTGCAGGATCATGGAGGAGATCTACATGTGATAAGTAAGATCAGGGTTGGTCTGCTGGGGTGTGTGAATGCGAGGGTCAAACAGAGATCGGCAGGGGAGCAAGATCCAAGGTGACAGCAATACATCAAGAGTAGGATCATGGTTAGATCTACTTGGAGTACCAGTTTGTACTCGGTTGTACTGGATGTACAATGAGGTGAACAACAGCTTGTGTTAGTTGTTAGTTGTGACCTATGAGAGAAGATTACTCAGGTGGGAAGATTACTTGGAGCCCTTGATGTGTGGAAGGCCTTGTAGAGGTGGAAGAAGAGTGTGATCTCTTTATTGTAATGAGTTGAATACAATTGTGTGTTTGCCTCTCATATTCTGTGTTATTTCTCATTGATATTTATTTGTTCTTCTGGGTATTTCCGCATGTTTAAGTTGCTTATACATTGGTAATCATGTGTGCTCTTAAATCTGACAAGTTGTGTCAGAACTTTGGGAAACTTTGGTCCTATCAATTTCTTGATAGGTTCCATGTATTCTTTCATAAATTGATTTTTTGGTGATTTGAGCATGATTAGGAATACTATCTTTCATCCATATACTAGCAGGTAAGGTAAAGCTTTGAGGGCCTACTTGAATCTTGTTTGTTTTGCCCATAGTGCATATTTTAGTAAATGATTCCATTCTTTAGCTTTTTTTTTAGCTAAATTTTTAATAACATCAATAAGGTTCTTATTTATTAATACAACCAATCTATTTCCTTATAGGTAATAATTAGAAGATGACCTAATGGTGAATTGATTATCATGGGCTCATTCAGTGAACTCAAATGGTTAGAATGTTGGCCCATTATCACAAACTAAGGAAATGGGGGTAACAAACCTAGTTTTGATGTTTTATTCAAGAAAAATGATTACATATTGTGCTCTAGAATGTTTTATAGCCACTACTTTAGTCTACCTGATGCAGTAATATGTGGTTATGAGCATATATTTATGGCTAGATAAATAATTAGGGCTGATGACATCGATGAAATTCATGCCCCACTAATTTAATGACCTTAATTCAATGATAGGCTATAATGGCATCATTACATGCACTTATCTTTTTTCTAAAACCTAGAATTTAAGGCATGTTCTTACATGGGTGTGTGTGTCCTTGAATACTGATAGCCAATAGTATCCAATTTAGAGAATCTTATGCACTATGGTGTTTTTAGACAGATGAGTACTACCAATCTTCTAATGTAATTTATCCATGATTTCTTGAGCTTCTTCTCATGATATACATCTCAAGTGGATGCCTTCATAGTTTATTCTATAGAGGATTCTTTTCTTGATCATGTAGTGAGAAGTTTTAAGCCTCAAGTCTCTCTTCTATAATTTACTAAGTTCTAGGGAAAAAGTACCTATGAGAAAATATTGAATGATATCAACATACCAATCTCCTCTAGATACTTGGGTCTGATAGACCCTCAATGGTGATGTGTGGGTCAGGTTGAGTCATAAGTTAATGATGTCTTATCTTTTGACAATTTTGGTAGGATTGAATTTTATGTCAAACTCTTAAAAATTTTCCATCCATTTGCCTTTTCACTTTTCCAATTAATTTTATTGTAAAGTGAGCTTGACAGTCAGATCTAGCATAATAATGATAATCTTATTTCTCAATATGTAATGTCTAAATTTATTTACCACTTTGAAAAAAACAAAAAATTGCTTATCTATCATGGAGTACTTGAGATCTGCTTCCTTTAAATTTGTGCTCATGAATGCATTAGGATGCTCACTTTCATCATTATTTTGGGTAAGCACCACAGTAATTATGTGTTCTATAGTAAATGAGTATAAGAAAACATAATCATTGGATTTTGGGCTTATTAACACTAGAGATTGAGATATGGCATCCTTGATGTCTTGAAAATATTTTTGGGCCTTCAGTGTCCATTCTAATTTGGCATCTTCAATAAGCATTGCATTTATGGGTCTAACAATATCTACAAAACCTAAGACCAACTTGCTCACAAAATTTATCTTTTTGAATAAAGACTTGAGATCTTTCTTGCTATTAGGGAAAGCTATCTTAGAAATCCATTGAATTTATCTTAGATAAATGGTGATCCCATATTTAGTGATGATGTTCTCCAAAAAATTGCATTTAGTAACACCAAATATCCTCTTTCTTGGGTTTAGAGAGATACTAAACCTTCTACATCTTTCAAATATTAATTATGGTTGGCCTATGTGATCAGTTACATTCTTTAATAAAATGGTGAGGTCGTCCATGTAAATTATTATGCAGTTACCTATTAGTCCTTTAAATGCATGATCCATGGTTCATTGGAAAGTGTCTCCTATGTTAACTAGGCTAAAAGGCATCCTCTTGTATGCATAAATACCCCACTTCATGGTAAATTCAATCTTCATCTTATCTTCAAATTCTACCAGCATTTGGTTATATCTTGAAAAAATTTCCAAGATGAGTATCATTCCAAAACTACTTACTATCTTGATCACCTCATCCAGGGAAGGTAGAGGGTAGTTGTATTTCTCAAAATCCTTATTCAGGTTCCTAAAATCAACACAAAATCTGATTTCCACACTCTTATTTTTTACTGGAATGAAGTTGATGATCCATGTTGAGTGTCTGATAGGGAACACTATCCTAGCATTCAATATCTTCTCTACTTCCTTTTGAATTAGTCATTCTAAGATGGGATTAACCAATCTTTGTCTTGTCTAAATGGTTATGATCTAGCTTCAAAGGGATTGTATGAGTGATGACCCTAGGATTGAAAACCTTCAAGTCTTAATAGGTCCATGCAATCATATATGTATACTGGATGAGTAAATCTTTCAATCTTCATCTTTCTTTTGGGGTGAAACTAAGACCAATGTTGACATAGCATGGATAACTCTCTTTCCCCAAATTCTCCTTATTAAACTTAGATTCATTAGATTTTTGCTACCTCAACTATTAATCTTGGTGAACTATTTTGAATACTCTTTCCAAAGAAACCATCCCTAAAGGAAGATGATTTTATTTGAGTTATATAACTCCTTTTCCCAGTTCCTCCTAGCATAGATAATTTATTTCTTTATCAACAGTGATTTGAGATTCAAATTTTTTATAGGTACAAGTCACTGAAAGGGGGGTGAATTAGTGGTGAAAAACAATCCAATTCAATTTCCAAACCCTTCAAACACCTAAGCATTCAATACAACCATTCATGAAGCATTCAATATGTTAATAAAAATGAACAATAGATAATGCAAGATCACACAAACAACACAAGATCTATGTGGGAAACACTCTTGGTGAATAAAACCCACTCTCAATCCTACAAACACATGGACTACTTGTCCTATAAGAAGTATGAAAACATGAGACTTTAGTAAAACACCTATTCCATAAGGATCACCTACCCCTAAGATGGTCAAGTCCTTTTGACTAGACTTTAGTGAAACACCTATTCCACAAGGAGCACCTACCCCTAATATGGTCAAGTCCTTCTGACCTAGATGTTGAGCACCTTCATAACACCTATGATATAAGCATATCCACCTTTGAATTGATGTATTCAACACCTGATGACTGAACTTTAATTTTCTAACCCCTACAAAACACACACTCTATCTCATACAAGCCTCTCATGAAGGCATGCCATAATCTCTCTTCCTCTTCACTCAAACTGCCCTCATATACACATTCAGACCTATAAATCCTTATTCTATACACTTCTCTCTATAATATTAAAACCTACAAGAGCACTATATTTGATAATAAAAATATAACCTACAAGTCATACATATAGTCATAAACCTAATCTATTCTACAACCCATCTACTAGGCACACACCCTTTCTTCTTTCCTTTGCCCTTCAACTCTTACACACACCTCTTCTTACAAGTATAGAAATCACCACCTTTGATTTCACCTTTTATAGAGTCATCATGATTATTATATTATATGTCATCCATAATACTTATCTTAGCCCTTAAGACATCTAACATAGATCAATACTATCCATACAGGTTCGCCATAATAACTATGGGTCACACTTAAGTAGCTACACCTTTCAATTAGGCCTTAGAAACCCTTATAGGTCTCATGGAGACCTATTCACCCATTTAATACTTTATTGATCAATTTAGAAACACAAGACCACTTCTAAATTCATAAGTCCATTCCACATGACCTCTTAGACATCCTAAAATGATTATAGCCATTATTACACACATCTATATATGCTCAATCTACTCAAACATTAGCCTTGTACACAAGAACACAATGAACGAATAGATAGTCAACTTCTAAGCATTTGTTTGAATTTTATATGAATTGGTTAAACCTCTAAAATCCATACAGATGATCATCATGGAGTCTAAAACACTCTCCAATTGCTCAGTCCCCTTGAAAGTATGCATTATCAATCTCTTTAAGAGTATCTTGATATTTAACTATGCTAAACATATGTCACTTTGACCTTATCTTGTGCTCCTTGGCAATTTTGACCAAATATGCATTGTTGATCTCCTTGAATTAGCCTAGTCTTTACCTTTGCTCACTATTAAACATCAAACACTTGACATCATCTCATTGCTTCTTGATAGTTTAGAACAAATAGGCTCCATCAATCTCTTTGAGATTATCCTAGAATTTAACCTACTTAAATTTTAGACACTTTAACCTCTTTGACTCAATACACATCGTAGATCTATATGTATGAACACCCACTTATCATTGATCTCTATCTAATAGGTTTCACACTCATCATTAGATTTTTGACAAGTATAATTCTCACATTTAGATCTTTATTTCGTTAGATTAGTTTTTCACCATAGATCTGTGATGCGATTAAACATGCACTGCTAGATTTCCATTTGCAAATTTGGCTAAGTATGGGAACTTAGTGAACTTCTATCTGAGAAGCCAACTTTGCACCTTAATAAATTTTACTCCACTAAACCTCATGACCTAAAATTTGAACCACATGATCATTGTTCATAGGTGAATCCATCCATATATCAAGTTGTTCCTAGAACCTTCACATGTGTGAAATATAATGTCATCAATATGCCTACTTATATTTTTTTACCATAGAACCAACTCTACCTAGATGAACATAATGAAGAACCAAATGAATACCATGAACTTACACAATCTCTCCAATCATCCTTGACCTTTGATAGGACCCCTCACACATGCTTAATACTTCATACCCATCCCTAATCATGCTAAAACTAAAGATCAACCAAGCCTACTTCAAGCATACTAGGACATGCACACTACACACTTTGTCATTGACACTTAGAATATCAAGACACTTCATCCACTCACTAGTACATCACTTAAAACTCTCTAATAATATCCCCCTTTGTCATTAATGTCAACACCCATCATATATCTCACCTTCCTTCTCTCTCTTTAACCACTCTCACAATATGGACCTTCTCCCCCTTTGACACAATGAAAAAGTGGGAAAAAACTGATCTTGAGGACCTAAAAACACCACCAACAGGTGAGGAACACCTTATAAAGATGATACAAACTCCCTCTTACCTCGATCTTATCTCTTCTTACCTTGACAACTTCCTCTTGCTATATGCCAACACTCTTTTCAACCAAACACTACAACTAATGAAGAATGAACACACAAAAACATTGAAATCTATTAAAACTCACCAAGAAAAATTTGAGAGGGACCCCCCAAGATATATGATCCATTTCACCTCTTGAGCATCTTCAAATATTCACACACCATGAAGAACCACCACATAAGCTTACTAGCCTTCCCTCTCAAGCCACCTCAAGGACCACCAATAGAACCTCATGCCACTCACCAAATAGGAAAAATTATTTAAACTAACTTGATAACTCACCTTGAAACAATCATGTCTTTTTCTTTTTGAAGAACTAAGCAAAAACATGAAATCTTCACACTAGGCCTATCTAGACCCTTTGTAGCCCTACCTGTAACTCGCAGAGCCCATAACTTTCAATAGACATATTTTCAAGACCTAAAACTTCATATATGGATCAATCTCATATGCCCCATTAATCACACTAATTTTCATCACCTATCTCCTCCTCTATGGCATACTTCCTTCACAAATCTACTAGCCAATTAGGCCTCCATTTTGATAAAAACTTAAATAATTTGAAATACACAAACCTTTAAATCTATGTTAATATTGATTTTAAAACCCATTTGGCCCATTAAACCTATTAAGAAGCCTCAAATATCAAATCATAAGGCAAACTACTTTTCTATCATAGCCCAAAACTCTAGAATCTTAAAATAAATAGGGTCAACAAACCTCCTTCTAGTCAATGCCCACCTCTAAAACTTATTACACACATGGAGACAACCATCCCACACTTTTGGATAAATATTTGAGCCTCCATAATTTTGGTAACCCATAGATCCTATAACCCATTTAAGGCCTACTTTCCCTTAAGCCAAAACTAAGAAAACTAAGAGAACTCAAAATTATTCAATTTGACTTCAACATACCTTCATACCACAAAACCACCTAGAGCATGCTAGAATAAGGTCAATGTACCTTTCTATGTAAACTCTCAAATCCTCCTTTGCCACCAGGAAACCTTCAATCTAACCCTACAAACTGCTCCAACTTTAGGACCAAAGTCTTTGAATACACCTTGAGCACACATACTTGCTTCTCCAAAAGAAAGATGTCTCCTAAGAAGCATAGATAAAAACACCCTAATTCACATGGTTCCTTAGAACAATGTGAAACCAGGAGTTACCCATAACTGCTTATATTGCTTCTCTTCCTTGGTCATCTAATACTGATAGTTCGTCTTCTTCTTCTTAGGCTTAAGAGAAACAACTTGCTCATCCACTACAACATTCTCCTTCTCTTCTAAGACTATATTGACAACACATAGGGATAACATATACTCATGACATACCTTTTTAGTTGAATAAACTTCCTTGCAGTTCAAAAACTCATCACAAGGCATTGATAACTGATGTTATTTTGCATGAAACTTTCTTAGAAATAATAAGACATTCACTTGAATCCTTACACACTTCAGAACTAGCCTCAACCAATATCTTAGTCTTCTCTTTGAGCTTGGTCTCTTCATTCACAACATAGTAGATAATGAGAGCCCTTGGAACTCTTAAACTTTTGTAGCATTATCCACCATAGAAAATAGATTAATTAGACTTATAGACTCATCATGACTCACACTTACCACCTTTGGTTTCCATGAGTTAATGTGCCTTCTTTCTTGCACTCTAGGAGCCTGATTAAACCTATTCTATCTTTTAGGCATTTGCTTGAAAAATCTAGCAATGTGACCTCTCTCTTGATAGTTAAATCACACTATACCTTTTACAATAGGTTCATCCTACCTTTCCTGATTAGAACAAAATCTTGAAATATGTCCATTCTTTTGATAATTGAAACAAACTACTCCTTTGAAGAAGACTCACCTTGCCTTACCTTATTTGGATAATGATTAGTGAAATGTCCCTCATCAAGATAGTTGAAGCACTAAATTTTTTTCACACATTTTGACTGATGACCCCCATCATAGTTCCATGAAAAATCCTTTTTAACAAGTCTTCTACACTCTCTATCCCTATGACCAAATTAGTTACATGTGTAACAATAACCATTGAAACTTACATACCTCATGGCATTTGGTTGTCTGATCTAATTTGTCTTCAATCTATTTGCACCATCATTTCTAGACTGATTGGTGAGCTTCAAGGGCTAAACCACCTTGCCCTTATTGACCTTCATCTCAAATTGAGAAGCAACTTTGGGCTCTTCATTAAAACCCAATCCAAGACTATCACTAGTAGACTTTTGACTCTTTATGAGATTATCCAGATTATTAGAACTTTTATCAAACTTGACAAATTATTTCACCTTGCTTGAAAACTTCTTTAACTCATCTTTTAAATACATAATCTTAGAAGCATACCTTGAACATTCTTCTTCTTTGGCTATTATACTTGTAGACATAGATTTTTTCTTAGAATTAAGAAACATGATTGCACCTTCATATTCCTTAGTGTCTTCATTCATTCTTGCTTCATACACACTAAATCACTCATCATAGTCCTTGATTTGAGACTTCTATTCTTGTTAATATTATTCTCAATCTTTAGTTCTTCAAGATCATTCATCAATTCAATCTCACAATCTACCTCATCTTTATCATCATCTGAATCACTCCAAGTAGACTCCTATTTATATGATCAACTTCCTTCCTTAGCGATGAAGAGGTATTCATCTTCAAAAGGACCATCATCTTCATGATCATACTCTAAGTTACTATCTTCACTCTCATCTAATGAGTTACAATATTCTTTGGTTTAGACACTCTTCTTGTCCTTGAAGTACTTCTTGTTGTTGTCAAACCTTATGAATCCCTTCTTGATTTTATCATACCTAAATGATCTCTCACCATCATCATGACCTTGAGCATGATCTTCATCATCATTATTCTTATGCTTATGAGGGCACTTATTATAAAAATGTCCTACTTATCCATAATTGAAGTGTTTTAAGGGTAGTTTACCCTTATACTTGCCTGAACTTATTTTCAATTTCTTTGTAAACAAAATATTAATTCATCATCATCAATATCAGATGTTTCATCTTCTTTGAGTTTATTACCTTGGAACTTATTCTTTGGATTCCTTTCTATCTTGAATGTTGCTTCCTTCTTTGGTGGTATATCATCATTTATTTTCATCTTATAGGCAGTAAGGATGCCATGCCATCTTTAACTGAGTAAGACCATGACTTTATTATACATCAAATACTTTAGAATCAAACTTAAGAGACATAGAACATAAAACCTTTTAAACTATAGTATCTTCTTCAAGCTTCACTCTAAGACCTCTAATGTTGTTCATAATCTCATCAACTCTAGGTATAAAGGTTGTCACCAAATATTCTTCCTTCATCTTAAGACTCTCAAATTGTCTTCAGTGAGTCTAAAACTTTGCCAACCTAACCCTTGAATCTCCTTCATATATAGTCTTCAATTTATCCCACATTTCTTTGGTAGATATGAAATGGATTACCTTGGTGTATTCAGTCTCTAAAAGACCACAAGTGATATCATTCATTGCCTTAGAATTGTTCTCAAACAACTTCTTATCTATAGCATTAGATAGAGGAATAGTAGGTGTAGTATAACCATCCAAAATAGATTGCCAAGTTTCAAAACCCTAGGGACATGATGTAGGTCCTCATCCTTACACTCCAAAAAGCATAATTATATCCATTGAAAATTGATGCGTGCTTAGTGTCAAAACCTCCTTAAATTTGATGGATACCCATATTTTACCTTAGATCTCCTTCAAGATGTCAAACCTTTACCAAAGGACCTACTCTAATACCAATTGTTAGAGGTACAAACCACTAAGAGGGGGGGGTAAATCAATGGTGGCAAACAATCTAATTCAATTTTCAAACCCTTAAAACAATTAAGAATTAAATACAACCATTCATGAATCATTCAAGATGTTTATAAAAATGAATAGATAATGCAAGATCACAAACACAATACAAGATCTATGTGGAAAACCCTATTGGGGAGTAAAATCCACTTTCAAGCCTATAAACACATGGACTACTTATCCTATAATAAGTATGCAAACATGATACTTTAGTAAAAAACCTATTCCATAAGGATCACCTACTCCTAGGATGCTCAAGTCCTTCTGATCATACTTTAGTGAAATACCTATTCCATAAGGATCTCCTGACCCTAGAATGGTTAGGTCCTTTTGACTAGACTTTAGTGAAACATCTATTCTACAAGAAGCACCTACCCTTAAGATGGTCAAGTGTTTTTGACCTATGTGTTGAGCACCCTCCTAACACCTATGATATGAACATCTCCACCTTTGAAATAATGTCTTCAACACTTGATAATGGACCTCTAATTTTCTAACCCTTGTAAAACACCCTTCTATCTAAAATAAGCCTCTCACATAGGCATGCCACAATCTCTCTTCCTCTTCACTCAAACATCCCTCATATACACACTCAAACCTATAAATACTTCTTATATTTTCTTCTCTCCCCAATATTCAAACCTAAAAGAGCATTATCTTTGACATCATAAATATAACCTATAGGTCATACACATAACCATCAACCTGCTCTACTCTTCAACCCATCCACTGAGCACACACCCTTTCTTCTTTCCTTCACTCTTCAACTCTTACACACACCTCTTCTTTTAAGTCTAGAAATCACCAAATTTGATTTCATATTTTATAGAGCCATCATTATTATTGTATTATAGGTCAGCCATAATACTTATCTTGTCCCTTAATTCATCTAACATATATTAATACCATACATATAGGTTATCCATAGCAACTATGGGTAACATATATTAATACCATACATATAGGTTATCCATAGCAACTATGGGTCAAACTTAAGTAGCTACACCTTTTAATTAGGCCTTAATAGCCCTTATAAGTATCATGGAGACCTATTCACCCATTTAGCACTTCATCAAGCAAATTAGAAACATAAGACCACTTCCAAATGCATAAGTCTACTCCACATGACCTTTTAGACATCCTTAAATGATTACAGTCATCATGACACACATCTACATATGTTCAATCTACTCAAACATTAGCCTTGTACACAAGAACACCATGAATGAACAAACAATCAACTTCTAATACTTTGTTCATATTAAATATGGATTGTTCAAACCTCAAAAATCAATATAAATGATCCTCATGGAGTCTAAAACACTCTTCAATAGCTCAATCCCTTTAAAACATCCAAATACCATCATAAAAACTCAAACATCCTTCTCAAGTCACTTATAGATCATGGTCAAACATATAGTCAACTTTGGATCTCATTAACTTTGGTTGTAAAAACATTCAAACCTTCTAACTAGATTCACTAGATGTACCTTGAAGTACTCTACAACTTTTCTTTTTACTACATCAATAAATTTATCCTAGATCAAAATATATGAGTTAAATACTATAGATTGGTTTTTACCTTTGCCAATCTAAATGCCAACAGTCATCATTAAACATTGAACACTTTGCCATCATCCCGTGTCATCGCATATTTTGATTAAATACACACTGTCAATCTCTTTGAGAGTAGATTGATCTTTAACTATGCTAAACATATGTCACTTCAACCTTATCTCTTTGACAAATATGCTTGATCGACATCTTTGAGATCAACCTAGACGTTAACCTACTTAAATGTTAGACATTTAAACCACTTTGACTCAATACACATCATATATTTGTATGTATGAACACCCACTCACTGTTGATCTCTATCTAATAAGTTTCACGCTCATCATTATATTTCTAATAAGTATAATTATTTCCATTAGATCCTTATCTTTTTATATTAATTTTTCTTTATATATCTATGATGTGATTAAATACACACCGTTAGATCTCATTTTGAGAAATATGCTAAGTATGGGAACTAAGTGAACTTTTGTCTAAGAAGCCAACTTTACACCTTAATAACTTTTTCTTCTCTCAACCTCATGACCTAAAATTTTAAAAACATGATCACCTTTCATAGGGAAATTTATACATATATCAATCTACTCTTGGAACCTTCACACATGTGAAATATAATGTCATCAATATGCCTACTTAGTTTTTTTTGTGATAGATCCAACTATGCCTAGATGAACATAATAAAGAACTAAATGAATACCATGCACTCACACAAGCTCTACAATCACCCTTGAAATCTAATAGGACCCCTCACACATGCTCAATACTTTAGACCCATCCCTAATCACGCCAAAACTAAATATCAACCAAGCTTACTTCAAGCATACTAGGACAAGCACACTTCACACTTTTTCATTGACACTTAGACTATCAAGACACTTCATCCACTCACTTGGACAACTCCATGACATCATTGAAAACTCTCCAAAAACATTTCTTGAATTGGTCAAGAATTGAACAATCTTCCAATCATCATCAAACACTTATAAATTTTCTATATTGTTAGGAACTGATGAGTAGAGCATGATTTCAATGGAAAACCTTTATATCTTGGACTCCTATAATGGTGCTAAGTTGGTAGCTAAAGTTGCTAGTGAGTCAGTAGCCTTATTATGTTCCCTAAGAATAACTATTAAGTTTAATGCCTTAAACAAATCAATAAAATACCAAGTCTAGTATTTGTATCTCTTAAGATATGATAATTTTCACTGGTATTTATTTCTAACTTGATTAATCACTAGCTTTTAATCTCCATTTATTAACAATTCCTTGACATTATTTTTGAGAGCAAATTATAGTCCCAGAATCAGTGCTTTGTATTTTGCTCTATTGTTGGTACATATAAATTACATCATATAAGCTACTAGGTAACTTTTACCTAGTGGTTCAATTAATTCAACACCAATACCTAATCCCTACTTGGATTTTTCACCAACAAAATGGAGAGTCCATAATTGGGAGGGTCTTTGAATTTATAGCCTTTGCACCTCATTCTATGTGGTAAAGGTATAAATCCTAATATTAAGAGATTTATAACTTACTTCTTCATTCTTAGCATTGTATTTTATGATGGGATACTTCATTCTCGGTTATTGATCAATTTGAATTTGATTTGGAATACTTCTCCAAGGTAGCCAAATATGAGACAAGTTTTTTGTTACATACCCATTTAGTGTCTTTGACCGATATCTACATAGTATTAGTCCATATCTATCTAGAATATCTACCATGAGTATTTCTATAATAATCTACACATGAGGCTCAGATGCAACTTGAATGCGTATATCATTCAACTCTCTAATCAATGACACTATTATTTTGTCCAATTATGAAGCAATCCTCTTAAATGGGCTTAGAGTTAATCCCAACTTTTGGCAAATGGAAGTTGGCATTATAGTAGTTCAATATATAGAATCAACTAAAAAATTATGTATATTCTTAAAAAATGCTCTAATAGTTAGCAATAAAGGAGGAACTTCTGGCTTATTATTGTACATAACATTGTTATGAGTAGCTTTTGGATTCTCTACAGTAAACTTCCCTATAATGGACATCCATAGGATCTTTTTCTATTCTATGATCTGCGCCAATTCATGAAGAGTGATATTTTATTTTATTTTTTTCATGTCCTCAATGATGTTTTATCCTCCTTTGCTATATTCTTCTTTGTTCAGAGGCTAGTCATTCCCTTTTGGGAGTTATAGAATGTTATCAACCTTTAGATTTGGGGGATAGTCATTATTTGGAGGAGGAGATGTAGTGAGGGGATATTTGTTCTTCAAGTTATAATTGATTCTATGGAACTACTAGAAAACATGTATCTCATTTGAGTTATCTTCTAACACATTATCATCTTCACTTGGGAAAGGAAACTCATGAGTTTCAAAGACCATGGTCGTGATTAAGGAACTAGTATCATAGGGGAATTTTGGTGGATTATTCATTAAATCCTGACTTACCATCTCCCTTTTGAATATTTCAAATGCTACACAAAACTCAACATAGTCAAGCCCACCATGATGTGATGTGTTATTAACCCTACACCAATTGGGTAAATTTATCATCACTATGTTGATCTCTAGAAACTTATTAGATTGATAATGTTTCACATTATCTGTAGGATTATTGAAAGGCCTATTATATATTTGAAAACTAAAATTCTTATTATTATTTGGGCTAAGAACATTTCCTATCTTCTTATGTAGGCTTGAGAAATCATTGCTTAGCTTTTAAACCATCCTTTGTATAGAATCTAGTTCCAATTTGGTAAAATCTATACCCTGGTAAACTACAATGTTAGATGAGAGCAAATGTTGAATCCGATGCTAACCATTCATTTGTGAAAAGTTGTTCAAGAATCCATAATTATGATTTGATGTATGTTATGTCATAGGAGACAGTGCATATAACTAATTTTGATTTAATATAGTAACATTATGATTCACATGTAGTATTGGATTCAAAGATAGGAAGCTAGCAATAAGGTTGGGAGTACTTGGTATCTACAAATTTAGCTACCTATCAATGTCACTTCTTTATAGGCTAGTGATAGAGTGTTACCAATGATAAATCTTCATATAAATACTAAAATAATTGGATGCAGGCATTCATGTACATTTTGAGTGATAGTGCCACTAGTGGTTTGTATGTAACACTTAAGCAAGTGTACATATTTTGAAACCTTGCATTAAAATATAGGGTTGGCTCATTTGGCTCCCTTTTCATACTAGTGAAAAGGTGATACACCACACTTGGATTGGTAATTTGTATAAATTAGGTAATAAAAGTGTTTTGACATGAGTTACATGAAGTAATTGAGTTTTATTACAAATTGAAGAACCAATCATAAACAACATCTTGAAATATGACCTAGAAAATCTTGCATGAAACATCTTCATCGATAGCATTCATCAATCTTAATGTAGCTTTGAAAGAATTGATATGCTCCTCTACCATTCTTCCTCCTGAATGGGAGAAAAAATGTAGATGCTTCTATTGATCCCTTAGTAAATCTTACACATATCTTAGGACTACAATGACATATCCAACTAACCAAGGTTGATCCATAGAACGATTGATAGGATGGAGGTTTCTTATTGGGAAGGTGTCCTAACCTAGGGTATGGTGGGGACAACTAGTGCAGATCTAGGCCTTTGATGGATTAAAAAAGGTGAAGCTAAAAGACTAGTTTGGGTTGTAAACCTAGTTACTCTCTTGGGTGTCTCTAGTGCAACTCAAATGAATGAGATAACCTTGTCTATGGAAAATCACATAGTGGTTATATCCCTCCTTTTAGAGCCAACTTTTATTATATGTTGATGAAGTTTTAATGCACAAAATAAGTTTAACTATGTAACCTCTAACATTTTGGGATTTCAATGGAGATAAAATCCACTCTAGGGCATGAGTCACAGGTATGAGTTGAACAACTAGATGGTTGAATAGTAGGTTGAGCATGTAAGTTGTTTAACTAGGTGTGAATGGATGAGTGAATCCTAGAAGAAAGTTAAAACCTAGTTAAGTTGGATGGATGGAACCTATTCTAAAGTAGGTAGACTTAAAAAATGAAACTCTAAATGAGGAAAAGGTAGGGGAAAAAAGGCTCTATAAATTTAAATGTATTACTTTCAGGCTGGTCTCTTTATGGACAAGTGTCTTTAATACCAATGCTTTCAAATAGTAGTTGTGGCACACACATATACAAACATAGTAGGACAGTCTAGGGAAGAAGTGATATAGTAAACTCTAGGGTCTTAGCTAAATATTGATTCTATCTAGAGAAACTATTGCACACCCTTATTCAAAAGAGTATAGCTCAGACTAGAGAAATATCTAAAGAAGTTATTCCTCACACCTGGAAGGCTATATCAAGAAAATATTTATGCATACTTAGAGAATTCGAAATAGTCAATCTAATTACATGTAATCAATGATATTTTATAATTATCTAATAGTTATTACACATATTTAATTAGAATACACTAGTAATAACAATAAGGAAATTTACGTAGCTTTGCATATTTTAAATTATTGAATTAAATAACCAAGAAAGTAAAACCACTTAATTACACATAATTAGAATGGAAAAACATCAACATAGTTGCATGATAATCAAAATATTTCTTCTTGTATTGATAAATTTTTCAACCCTTAAAAACATAAAGATTACAAGTATAAATATATTTGAGGAGGGGTTACCTTATCCTAAAAATTCATGAAAAAATCTATATTTACATGTTAATGATAATTAAAACAAGAGTTATAATTAATGCAAGTTCTACATGCATGTTTTAACTTAGTCAAAACTGAGTCTTTTGAAATTAGACTCATTATTATAAATCCATGTAACGTGTGCATGTTTACAAAACTATTCAATCAACTGTTATATGTCTTAATTACATTGTCAATTTACATGTAAAATAAATATAAAAATAACTAAATAACATAAGGTTTACTAGTTGATGGAACCTATATGGTTGAAATGAT
Source organism: Torreya grandis (assembly GCA_037957365.1). Taxonomy (NCBI): domain Eukaryota; kingdom Viridiplantae; phylum Streptophyta; class Pinopsida; order Cupressales; family Taxaceae; genus Torreya; species Torreya grandis. The sequence continues at coordinate 49,270 of JARHVA010006549.1, read as the reverse complement.
AATCATTGGAAGGACTATAGTAGAAGGTGTAGTTGAAATGAAAGACCTAACCGTATCTTACTTCTTCACTTTCAACACCTGATAGTGCTTGTATCTAATTCTATATTATAACCTTATTACATCCATGTTTAAAAGGGAGGGTCTATGCACCCTAGTGACCTGCACTAGTAAACAAGCATATTCTATCTTGGTGGCCCTAAATTTCTCTTGAAATATCTCCACCTCTGTGACCTTATTTATGAAAATCCCATTTCTTGTTCAATTTGTTATAGTGCACATCCCTAAGAGACTTTGTTTAAAATGGGTTGACACATGTTGTATTAATTAATCAAAACTGGCCCTACTTCTTAATTTACTTAAAGGATACTAGGCCTAGGAAAGTTTTAACTCATCCAAAATTTATAAGACTTAACTTTCTTGATTTATCAATTTAGGAATCAACATTTTCATGATTGATACCTACTCTTTGACTTGTGATGTCCTAATGACCACCATATTGAGAGCATTAGATTTTTTCAATGGTTTCATGAAATCAATATGGTTAAAAGCCATATTGGTTGTATAAATACAAGGAAATTCAACTTATTTTTATCATCTTTTAAATAATCAAATAATTTGACTATTTTAACTATGTGAGGGGACAATTCATCCCTTATTGAACCAATATTCTTAAAAATATTATAAATCCTAAGAGCAATTTTCTTTACATCTCCTTCAATCTCCCTAAGAACATGAACAATTTATTGATGTTCCCTTACTTGCTCTATCTAGTATTATAACTCTTGCCTATACTGTTATGTGTCCTCATGAAGTTCTAGCAATGTCCATATATTTTCCTATAGTTAGGCTTTGAAATCCTTATTATAGGAAGATTTCCAAAGTTTCTTGGTCTTTCTCCTTGAAAATGAGAACACATCATCCCTTTCCTCCAATACCAAGCCTCTACTAGTGTCATCTTCTATCTTACTCTTCCTAACCCTTCATATTTTAGTAATTGATTTATAAAAAATGGATCCCATAGTGGGAGCTAAGTTATTTTTAGATTAGGTCTTTTGAAGGCTTGGGATTCTAGGTACACATCTCATTATGGAATTACCAGCTATGTGAAATATACTGACTAAGTTTCCTCATTAGTGGTTATTGTCAAAACATCCCCTAAAGACTTCATTAGTGCCTTTGCATGTAATGGGTTTGGTAATGATGGCCAAATGAATTTATACTAGTTTACATTACAAATTGAGGCATTGGATGAATAACATAAGTGGGCTTCTTCTTCTTATATTTGGTAGAGGGAGTAATATAAGTAACCTAGGTAATGGTGGAGGAAGGCATAGGCAATTCTAATTGAGTATAAGATATATGCAATTGGGCACTAGCAAGGGCTCCCCTAGTCTTCTTAGAATGTACTTTCTTGGACTTAGGAAAATTAAGGGAAACTTCAATTGAAGTAATAATAGGGGAGGCAAAAATAATGGGAGTAGAAGAAATCATAGGAGCTAAATCAATACTCCCAATAGTAGAAGCAATGGGACTGGTAGGAATAACAATAACACTAGAAGTAATAGGGACCTAAGAGTCCAAAAAAATAATAGTAAAAATAGGAGCCAATGAAATGAAAGTAATAGGAGGGATAATATAATCCACAAGGACTTAAGAAAAAATAGGAACTAAGGAAATAATAGGGACTAAGGTAGTCATAGGAGCAATGTCCTTACCTAAAATTTCTACCTTTATTGGTGCTTTCCCTTTTATTCCTTGAAGACTTCAGATTTTAGCCTTTTTTAGCTCCTCATCCTCATCTTTAGGCTTAGGCTCTTCTTACATTTATGTCTCAACAACTGGATCCATAAGATCCCTGATAACTCTAGGCTTATTTTTGTAGCTAATTTTTTACCTTTCATTCAAGGGAGGAATCTACTGAGTAGAAGTGATGGTAACACCCACACTTGTATTAGTTGGAGCTGAGGATGAAAAATGGAAGTTATATTCTTTAAAATTATAAAAATCAATGAAAATTACTTCTTAAGCTCTCCCAAATAAATATACAGTAATAAGAATTTACTCCACAACTTGCTCTAACTTAACAATTATCATTACAATTGGTGGTGGATGAGATGGACCTTCATATGAGGAACTTGACACTACAAGGGCCTCCTCCACACCTTGATCATGCTTGACAACTATCATCACAATGGGTTGTGGTTTGGAGGAGGTTCCTTGGTCTTGTGGCTTCTTATAATGTTGAGAGGTCCAATAATCTATGGTTCACCATCCATTGGAAGGTGCAAGCCTAGTATGTGCCTCTGAAATTATTATAGAGGGCTTTACCTAGATAGATCTCAAAACCTCATCCATTAGTCCACTTAATTTTTCTCTCTCTAAAACCTTGACATCATCCTTAACATTCAAAAACATGAAATCATGCTCATATGGTTCATACTAGTAGGGGATGTTGAAACCTTGAATGTGCTTTTGGATTAGGCTATGAGGATTCCAATGCCTATGTGATAGAGTATCCAATAAATAATATTCTCTGATATTACCAACTTCTCCAGAAAAAATTATGTTATCATAACACATCCATCCAATCATCAAAGAGGAGACATAAAATACAACCTTCTTCTTCTTAAAATCTTCATCAATGTTCCACCATAGCTGGTAAGCAATCTCATGTCTAGCTAGTTTGTTAAGAACATAATTTGGGAGACATAAAGGGAAAACCTTGTTCCTCATCACCATTATTAATATGTAATCAAGGTAGAGCTAGTAATCCCCCCTTAGCCATAATATTTTTATAGTACTTTTATGAATTTATCTTCAAACTTGAGGTTAAATGTTCTCATCAATTCTGATTATATTCCTCATATATGCATAGTTTTGGAAGAAGATAAAGAAGTTATGTACCTAATTTTTAATAAAATTTGGGTCTGATCTCTAGAGAGATGCATTATACATGTAAATGATACCCATAACTACATTTAACAAATAGGACATCATATAGAAATGGTCATGAATGAGACTCTTTTCCTTTTTAGACATTTACTCTTATAGTTTTTCACTAATTATCTCTCCTAGATTGAAGGTCATCTCTGATATCATCAATAAATCTAATAATGGCATTCATTTTAGGTGGAGTAAGTATATCCTAGGTTGACCATATAACCTATTCAATAAGGCCATCTCAATTTAGACTCTAATCTAAAATTTGGTGATAGGCACCAACTCCTTGTCTTTGAGGGTTACCACTTTCCTAATAATGATCCATTTTCTTAAAGTGTTCTTAATTATTATCATATTTTTCCATAGCTCAACCTGGTTTCCATCAAAAGTGGCATATGAAATGGGAAGGCGTAGGTTATTTAGAAAGCATCCCCTAAAATGTAAGCAATGATTATTTTGTGGATTATGTGGTGCAAGAATCCATCAATAGTCACCTTCCCTATGAAGAATAAGTCCCTTATCAAGTTGATGCAGGGCATCACCTCAAGCTTAGTAGTTATAAAATGTAGCTTTTCACACTTTAATGGTAGTAATTCCACTACCAGTTATTGTTGTGGGGATACTAGAGTCTCTCATGTGAATGGGAATCCACATCCTTGATCACATCCTAGATATTTGAATAATTATCATACTCATAGTCAAACAAGGTAGAATCAAAGATGGTATTTGTATATTCTATGGATTATTTGATAGATAATTTGAAAGGTGATAACACTACCTTGAATACCTTAGGAGAAGAAGCCATTATTATCTGGTTCAATTACATAGTTATAGTCTTCAATTCAATTGTTTGATCATTTTATAAAAGTAATTGATGAAAGAACATAAATAATTATGTCTTTAAATTATTTTATGAATACAAATTCACTTGATATCTTCAATAATCAATAGGCACAATGTCTTTTTTAGAATTTACTAATATAACATCGAGTATAGGACTTTAATTCTAGTTCATGCACCATTAATTTCCAACATCTCCAATATTTTTTTAATCATTTTATTCAAAATTTATCACTCTAATTTGGTGATTATGCCACATATTATTTCTATACATTTAGATAAATGCCACATTATTCCTTAGACAAGTGTCACATTATGACTACTATCATTCAAAATCAATTATGCCATGTAACATGCCTTTGAAAGTTGGGTGTCAGACTTTGTGTTGAGACCAAGATAACCAATTATTTTGATGCTATGATTATGAAAAATGTGAAGACTTTGATGAAAAAAAATCCAAAAAAATCTATTAAGACCAAATCTTGTGAACAAAACTTGTGAAGAATACCTTTTACAAATACAACTTCTAAACACATTTCCTGAAGACTAAATTCTGGACACAAATTGAAAAATACAAATTTTGAACAAAATATATGAAATTTAGGATATGCTAAGCCAAGTTTATGACAAAATATGTGAAAAAATTATTAAAACCAAATAGGTGACAACACAAATGCCAAAAATCAACTTACCAAAAAAATGTTCTAGACAAAAGACAAGACAAATGAAACTATCGAAGTCCACAATAAATGTTGTGATGCATAAAACATGTGAAGAATAAAACCTAAAAATAGTTATTTTGAAGACCCAAAATTCAAAATTCATAAATTTTGAAGTGAAAAATGCACAAAGTCTAAATGTGAAAACCTGTATATGTAAAACTCTTGAAGACCATTAATAGGTTAGTCTGAATAAGTCAGATAATAAGAACCTAGATAAAAAAGAAATGCCAATCATGTTTAAATTGAATTAAGAGTCATCTGTATAAATAATGAGAAATTTTAGATCTTGATCTTATTGAATACAAATATAAATCCTAATGGAAACATTTCTAAAATATAACTAGACCTTTAAAACTTTTAAGGTGTCCCTACTCATAAAAAACGAGCATGGGGGTATGTTGAATACAAAAAAACTCAAAGATGCAACTTTTATTCTAGAGATAGAAAAGATAAAATTTTCATAATGCTAACATGTCTAAAAGTGAATGAAGAAAAGTAATTAGAGAAGATGGGGGAGATTTAGAAGTAACCCTACCTATCAATAGTGGTAATTAGATGGAGGAAAAATATGGGATCACCAAGACAAAAATATGGTCTTTGTTGGTAATAAAACACTTTAATCATGTTATAAATACTAATATTTTTCAACATCAATGGGCCTAGAGAACTCAACCTAACAAACATAAGTTTAGGCTAACTAGTGAAGTATAAAGATCATCTCATGAAGGTTAGCATTCAAAAATAAATAAAAGGATCATGCCTTTCCTCAATGCATTCCACATTACTTGAGAATTCTTAAAGAGTAATCAATATATTATGAATATTGGGTACTTGTGTGAGAAATTAGGTGGAACTAGAATTTAGTATAAGTAATAATACAATGAGACATCCTACACCATTTTATTGTCTTATTATACCTAAATGGACATTTACTCTATTATGAGACCAAATATGGTGTTTGAGCTTCAAATAAAATAAGATATGTGTCATTAACCCTAATTTGGATGTGGATCCTCTAGGGTAGATAAGGTTAATAATATATAAATGTTAGGGCACAAGAGAAAATATTAGATCTACAATAGGCCAATTAATTGCTAAACTTAGATATACCATATACTGAATTTATTAACAAAAGATAAGATATTAATGGAAAGTACAATCATGGTAGATATAAAAATGACATAAAATAAAGTACTTAGTTGGATCTGATGTTAATGTTGATTTGGATCTATAATAGGCTAAAAGTAGGAAAGAAGATAGTTTTAAAACAATTATTAGATTCTAGATCTAGTGCCTTTGGCTGTCTGGATAGTTGTGTCTAACTTGGATGGTTGTGTTGACACTAATTTATAGGATAAAAACTAGTGTTCTATATAGAATATCTATTGAAATAGCATTTAACCACTTGGATGATTTTGGGTTTTGATTTACCTTCACTCTGGTGCATTCAGATCTAGGTCATGAAATGTTACTCCTTGTGAAATGGCAAAACCCTAGATTTCCATCTTTAATGTGACTTTGGGAGAAAAAAGGTTAGTGGGCACATGGTGTCGAGCTGGCCCCATTGAACCCACTATCAAAAGATGTTATCTACATAACCAATACTCTAAAAGAGGGCCTCAGACTTATGTATTTCTCCCCTACATTTCAGATTATGTGTGAATCATGCAATGTGTGTAAATTAAGTACAATAGTGACCTATCTTATAACTTGGTAAATAATACCTTATGACTACTCCTTTAGTACTTTAAACCTATAGATGTGTTGTAACTATGAATGGTATGGAAATAGGGAATCTTTGATCAATTGAATTCTTGATAGAGTACTTTTGATAAGTGTCTTGGTCTCTTTAGTTTGATTTCTAGGTGAGGAATAAATGAGGATTGATATTGTATTTATACCAATCCTATCAGGAGATAAATTGTATAAAATAACTTAGACCAATCTTTAGGATACATTTCATTTGCAAATTGGATGACTTTAGGGCACTAGACACTTGTGTCTGGGTAGGACAGTAACATTGATGCTACTATCTATCCTAGATATTAGTGTCTAGAGAGTAACAAAATAGGTAAAGGATCAAAACTTACATAGGTGTAAGGTAAGCATATTTTAATCATTTTTAGAAAGATAGGATGTATGTTTCATAAATATAAGTCTATTTGGACTAAGAGATAGGCTAATGGGAATAAGATAGAGTAGATGAGAGGCTTGTGGAATCAAATCATATGTAGAACTAAGAGGAATAGCCAAGGTTTAATTTTTCCAAGTGTACAATACTACGGTGCTACATAATCATAAAATATCATCTATATTCCCAATTTATTCTAGTAATGAAAATTTTAGTTTATAGGAAAGGAATAAGTTCCTAGGTGTGTATGCACACCTTGTCTTTACTTGAGTTTAATTTGAGTTATTTTTTGGTAGTTAACCTAAAACCAATAGCATGTTATAGTTTAAAATTATTTCATATAATCTGGGCTAAAATTATTTGAATAGATTAAAATTGAAAGATAAAAGTTTAGTACTACACCTATGTGTCAGTGTAACCACCTTGCCTATTGGCAAGTTATTTTGCAAAATATGTATCATTTTAAGGCTATTAAATTGAGGTTAGGATAAATATAGATAAATATTTGAAGTGCATATATCCAAGGAGATAGAGAGGGAGAGAGAGATAGAGTGGAAGGTACATACCCCTGAATTTGGAGCAAAAGTGAGTTTCCACCTAGTAGTTGAGATTATCTCAACCATACAACCCAATGATAATTATAACCTAGTTATGTTGGATAATATAATTAGATCCAACCTAAAAACTTGGAAAGATTAAGTGATTTGATCACCTCAACCATACTCAAATTTGAACCAACTACTATAGTATATTGGTTTGATAAGGTTCATAAAATTCCATGGGTTATCAGTACATGCAATGGTTTTGGAATTAGAATTTGATTTGGATTTTTCCATATTAGGCACATGTTACATAGCATATGCACCTTAGATATGTCTCATGCTAAAAATGTGTATAATAATGGTACCAATGTATATAATTTTTCCATAACTATGAATCTAAATCCTATAACTTTGTTCTTTGGCTAGTTTGGATAAATGTGTAAGTATAGAGGATATGCTTCCAAAACATACCCCCACTACATATGCAAAAATATAAAAATTTATATAAGTACCAATGTGGAGGATATGTTTCCAAAACATGCCCCCACTATAAATTGGAGATGCTAAATACTTAATAGGTGTGGATAACTTGCTTCCAAGATATGTCTTCACTAGATATGTGAACTAATATAAGTACCATATATTGAATAAGTGTGGAGAAAATAATTCCAAAGCATGTCCCCACTACATCTCAAAACTGTGAATGTGTGGAATCCATATCCATATGACATGCCCCCACTAACTTTGTAAACTAATATAAGTACCAAAAATTGAATGAGTATAGAGAACATGATTCTAAAGCATGCTTCCACTGTTATGTCTCCCTTTGAGGTGAAGTAAAAATAGTAGCTAGTAGTTACCTCACCTTAAAAGAAGAAGATAAACATATAGTTGTATATTGTGTGACTGAACCATGTAGCATGTAAAAAAATGTGAATAGGTAAATGTATCATTGTAGTGCATATAACCAATGTGATCACATGTAGGCCTAATATGAATGATAAATATCATGGTAATGTCTAGATAATAACATTAAAATCTCAACAAGCAAACAAACACATACACAAAGAGCACTCAAAGTAAATCAATAATCAGTGGTCCAAAAAGACCACAAACAAGGGGCATGTTCAAATACCACATAATCGAAGGGACATGACTCAGTAAAATGTCAATGAAATCAAAAATGACATATTCAAATATCCATAAAATGAATAATGACATTATAAAAATGTCAAAGAAAGCATAGATATGCACAAGGGATACATACAATGGAGCATATTCAAATGCTTGAATACACAAGATAATAGTAAGGTAAAACACTCAAGGAAGTATATAAAGGAAAAACATAATCAATCGGTATAAACATATCATAGTACCATGTGTAAGATATAAGCATGGATAGGGCATGTGTAAGTACATAAAATCCTAATCATGATAATGTGATGTGACCATAGAATGATACAACCTGGAATTATTAAGATCATAGAAGATGGATACCCCCAACATTCTAGTGACATTGAGGAGACATAAATCCAAACACCCTTAAGTGCATAGAATCATGTATCTATTTATGTATGCAGATGTGTATGTTTAATTAAATGATATGTTAACCTTCAACATGGAACTGACACATAGATGTGAATAATCCAATAAAATATGTAGGTGCCAAAAATGTTTTTGTATTTTTGTATTTTTTTTACTTTTTTAGTATTTTTGAATTTTTTGACGATGAGGAAATATCATTCTATGATGCAATCTAATGGATGGTCATAGATATCTCCTCCCCACTATGAATCTTACAACCTTAATTTGGATCTTTTATATTTTTTCATCATGATCGGATAGGTTGAAAAGGTACATAACATGTTCATCTTCATGTTTTGCATGTGTAGTAAAAGATGTAATGTTATCATTTTAAATATGTATTAGTGTGCCTTCATGAGGAAAGGAATTACCTTATTTATGTTGAACAATTTATTCTTCCATTTGGTATATCCAAAGAGTTCTTAATGTAAAGGCATATGTAGATGTGGTAGGAATAACCCAAACCCATGTTCAGATTACTTTAGGACTAGAAGTAATTGGTATTATTATGTTTCTTAAGGAGTCTTTCCAAACTCATTTTTTTGTAAGTTTGTCATATTTAATCCCATTTTTTGTAAGCATTTTACATTTCAAATAGTTTTTGCTTGTTTAAGATCAATATGGCTATGCCCAAAATAAGCACCACCCATGTATAATTTAATTATTAGATATTGTTGGCATGGATGTCTTTTTTATGTTCACTTTGAGATTATTGTATGATACATGGACCTTGGATTGGCCCCATGTTAGGTAGCATTTTTAAACTAGTCATATAGAGATTAGTAACACCATATTTTTGTTCATAATACTCTTTAAGCAATTGATCTCCTTTATTTGAGGAATAAAACTTTGGTACTTGGAAGGAGAAATGTTAAGCTTCATTAGATGAATAAGTATGAATGCAACATATCTATGTACATCCAATGTAAAAGAGTGAAGGACTCATATTGTTTATGTAATGTTCTTTCCTTTGATAGGGAAATAAGACCATAAATAAATATATATTATATTTCCAAATATTAAGGTCTAAATGCTAACTCATATGATGTAATTTTGATTCGAACATTCGATGTATACCTATTTTGTTTTATTTTGTTTTTTAAATTTAAACGTGCTTTCAAAAGAAAGTAGGAATCCCACTAAGCATCTATATATACCCTTAAAGTGGACCACACTTCATTCCATCAAATATTTTTTTGATTAAACTAACTCAATTTTAGTTTGGACCAAAGGAAGCTTGTTGATGCAGATACATGGTAGAAAATTGTTTTTTCTTTGAAATGATCTTAAAGGGATTCATCATTACATTGTTTTAAATTGTAAAAATGTTCTAATGTAAGTTTTGGCACCTTGTGGATATTAAAAGCCATGAAAAATTCATCTTATAAGTGTGAAAAATTGGTTAAATAACCCTTTGGTAAGCTATAGAACTAATTTTGAGCCTCATCAAAAATGCTCATATGAAATACCTTTAATAATAGTTTTTTATCATTTACCCATTGACCAAAATAATGCACATAATTTAGCATGTGCTCAAATGGATCTTTATTGTGAAAAAATATAGGTAAATGTGGTAATTTAAAACCATTTGGATAAGGATATTTAAAAATACTTTGTTAAAGAGGTTGATTATTAAATGAGGTAACATTTACATTAGCATTATGGAAAGCCACTTACATTTGAAGTATATAAAATTGTTTTTAAAGATGCCCAATAGTGGTCATCATAGACATAAGATCATCCATGGTAATGGTAGTGTTTTACATAGGTGTTATCATTGGTTATAAACCACCAACTCTTTTGAATCTAGGCATATGAGTATCATCATCCTCATGGATAATAAGTGCAAGTTTGTAGTCCTTGAATTTTGGGTACTTTGGTACTGGTAATGGATATGTGAATTTTGGTACCCTTGGTGTATTATTGAAGAGCTTAGAATATCTTTAAAACTTTATTGATGTACCTTTGGTAAATTTATAACTAGTGGAGCTTGGGGAAGTATTGGTAAAGGCACCTATTTTGGTGTGGTAGGAACTTCCTTTGGCTAAGATGCCTTGATTAACATTGGTACATGTTTTTTATTTGGAACACTAATATTATTTTTCTCTGTAGATGTAGAATGCTTCCCTTTTCTTGATGGATTAATATGACTTGGTAAGGATGTCATAATTTATTTGTTAACCTTTCAAAAAAAATCAATATCAAATGAAGGCCAAGAAGAATCATCACCCTTGATAAGGGGAATATTGTTTGGAAATGTAGGAATATGAGGGGTTTTGATCAGTGAACTTGAAGGAACATCCCCTTTATTATTGATTTGTAAATCCTCCATGATTTCCTTATGGAGTTGACATAAATTTTCACAATCAAATTAAGGTACCCTTTATCTATGTGAAACCAATTTTGGTATAGAAGGAAAGGGAAAATGATTTGATTCCTCCTTCAAATGGATCAAATTATGTATTTAAGGGATGGGAATATGGACTTAATTAGAGGGATAACAACTACCATCACTCAATGCTTTGATATTGTATGCCTTATCACTTGGAGGAATATAAGATTAATTGATTTTTATTCCCACTTTGAGATATTGTTAAAGGGTTTACTATTAATAATCATAAAAGAAATCAATGTCATCCATGATGAAAGGTAAAAATAACACAAATATTAGGACAAGGTAGGAAATAATCATTTTCAAGAGAATTATTATACAATAATGATGCACAAACATTTGGTTCACTAAATGTTTAACCCTAATTTGTATGTGGATATTCTTGGGTAGATAGGGTTAAGAATATAAAAATGATAGGGCACAAGGGTGAATATCATATCTATAGTAGGTCAATTAAATGTTAAACTTAGATATACCATATACTAAATTTATTAAATTAGTATATGATACTAATGAAAAGTACAACTATAATAGATATATAAATTACATAAAACAAGGTACTTAGTTATATATGATGCTAATGCAAAACTAGATCTAGAATAGGCTAAAATCAAGCAGGAAGATAGTTTTGTAATAATTGTCAGATTTGAGATCTAGTGCCTCTAGCTATCTAGATAGTTACATCATCCTGGGATAGTTATATTGATGCTACTATCTAGGTTTGATGTTAGTGTCCTATACATAATATATACTAAAATAAGATACAACCACCTAAATGCTTCTAAGTTTTACTTCACCTTCATTTTGGTGCATTTAGATCTAGGTCATGGACTGTTACTCCTTATGAAATGGCAAAACCCTAGTTTTCCATATTTAATGTGAACTTTGGGGAAAATGGGTTACTAGGCACATGTTTCTGAGATAACCCTAATGACCATGACATAAAATGATGTTTCCTACATATCTAATAATCCAAGAGAGGGCCTCAAACCCATGTAGTTCTCCCTTATGTGTTAGATTATTTGTGAATCATGTAATGTGTGTAATGAAAGCACAACAATGACCTAGCTTGTAACTTGGAAAATAAGACCTTATGACTTATATTTTATTACTTTAGACATGTATATGTGCTGTACCTATGATTGATATAGAAATAGGGAAGCTTTGATCAATTAAATGCTTGATAGAGTGATTTTGATAAGTGCTTGCGTGTACACATAATATTTTCAAATTTTATCTATTATCGATGCTTTCTATCTTATAGAAACCTATCAAGTCTCAATCTCTCTGAGTGTACATCCTAAAGGGTACACCAAGAAAGGGGTGGGTAGACCACTAGTGTTTCATACGATTTTTGACCCTTATTTTCACTTGATATCAATCCAACTAGCTCCTAAAACCTTTTCCCTAAGCTTTGTCTCCTATTTTTCACCCTCCTCTAGACATTTTCCACCTTTATTAGATCTTTCCCTAACATAAAACAATTTTTTTCATTTTACATGACTATGTCAACCACATATATTTTGTATTCTTATTGATAAAACTTATTAATATCTAGGTTGGCCCCTAGCCAACCTAGTTCGTGACCTAGTTTGTTTTTATCAATTACAATACTAACTCAACCAGGTTAGCCTTGTCAGATGAAAATTTCATAAGGGTTTAAGGTTAGATAATCCTATATAAACACATCCATTTCAACATTCTTAAAGAGTAGGAAGAATTTATTATTCATTTACATTTCTTTACAATCTACTCTCCACCATTCTCCTTGAGGAGTCTTAGCTTAGGGTTTCTACTTGGAGAAGAATTATGTCTTATGGAGAAGTTTTGGATGCTTTAGCCTTTATTCGTGATCCTTAAAAACCATAAAAACCTATTGTAAAGAAAATTTGGCCAAGGGAGAGATTGAGTCTCGACAGGTTCATCTTCTAGGTAAGTATCTCTAACTTTGCTCCTCTCTTTAGTAGATAGAAGTAGCATAAGTAATGGTTTTTGAATAATATTCTCTCTCCATGTAGTAGGGTTTTACCTATACATAGATTAATTAGGATTTTATTATGCATGTTTGAATTTATTATTTACTAACCCCCACTTTGTTCCATAAGTGTTAGTGAGCACTAGATTAGATTTTTGCTTTACTTTTTATTAGTATAGTAAATATGAAAACATATGGCCTAGTTAGGATTATTGCATAGTTTTGCTTAATTAGAGGCTTTATAACCCTCCCTAGTGATATTATTGTGTAATATATCCCTTAATTATGTATAATGGATCCATATTGGTCATGAACTTGATTATCTAATATATTCCTAATTAGAAGTATAAGTAGGATCTATCTTCTCCGAACTAGGATTGATTTGTAGATTTAATGCATTTCTCATTGCATACATTATGGGGAACCTGACATGAATATAAACCTTGTAGGTTTCATTTCATGCATTTTATTTATATCATTTTATTGTTTTTATATATTTTCAATACTAGGTCAACCAAGCTAGTATAGTTTTAACTTCTATGTACAAGTTTAACACATAGTCACATCAAAATGACTCTATTTTTTTATGTGTAGGTCTTCATAAGATATAGGTTATTGGATTGAGAAGGTAAAAATAGTAATATTATTCAGTCCTATAATAATATACTATGTTTAATAGGTTGACTTAGTCTTATAGTCAACATCTAGATAAAAAACTAAGTCGACCAGGTTAACTCAGTTATCTTAACATGCTTTAGCAGATAAGGTTTTACATAAATAGGTCAACCCAGTCAATTTAATTGGTAGAACTAACAAGAATCATTCAAGACATTTAGATAGAAAAATTTCAATACTTATCATCTTCCAACCCATCAAGGTTCCTTTATTCTCTCTTTTTAATTCAATACTTCATTACAGTTCTATTTTATGCAAGTTTGTAGTCTTCAAAACTGCAATCCTATATCAAGCTAAGTTGACCCAATCAACTTAGTTATGTATCTTATATTATATAAAATAATAATTAAACTTGATCAACTTAGTTCTTAAGGAATATTTCTTCTATAGTATAGTGTCAACCCTGTCGACTTTGTTTTATAATGTTTGCATATAGTGTCATCTGAACTGACTTTGTACCATTCTTAAATTAAGAATTAACAACTATGTGCTAGTAATTAATTCACACTTTCATTTTCAATTTTTTACATGCTTAGAGTAGCTCACATATTATAATTATGTGTTTTTTAAAAAATATCATTTAGTTTCACTATTTTTCTCTTTTTGCACAAACTACCAAATCACATAAAATTTAAAATGAATTTTATACATTTGTCTTACCAAGGCCTACCTACTTGGATTTTCTCACCAAGGGGGAAGTTGACTTGGTTTTTTATCCAAGTATAAACATGTGTTTAATGGTATATATTGGCAAAGAACCCAACACCCTTATCACTACATGATTATGAAGTGAGGGGGTAGGCCCCAATACCAATCCAGTACCATTTTTGACATAGATCTCTTTTAGCCTAAACATCCTAAAACCATCAATACATTGATTTCTAGTTCCCTATTTTCAATTAACTTCCCTATCACACTTAAAATAACATTTTATAATAATATAAAAACACTTAGGATGACCACTTAGTTATCATTTACTTTTTAGTTGACTGCTTGTTCTCTACATATTGTATGTTGTATTACAAAAACTTGCATTGGCCAACATTAGTGTAAGGTTTTGTGTTGTATGTTAATTGGATAATTATCAATGATATAATTATTTGTTTTTTATTCCATTTTATTTCTTCAATTACATTTCAAAATATTCCCCTATTTCTATCACCCTATCATTTTGTTCAACATAGTCTCTTACAATCTATATTTTTTCCTAATTGCAGTACTAGGTTGACTTGGTCAACCTAGTACTCCCTTTTACCAATCAAGTTATAATACTAAATTGACTTGGTCAACTCTATATCCTTATCAGGCTATCTTCTTCCCTATGTATAGTACTATGTTAACTGAATTGACTTTGTACTCTTTTCTACCTCGTGTTCAGTAGTACTAAGTTGACCTAGTTGACATTGTACTTTATTTTATACCCTTGCTCTCCTATCTAGATGACTTAGTTATATATTTCTCATTCCCTAGAATTTTTTTCATTTACTCAACACATCATGAGGTACCCAATTAAAATATTTTTGGATAAATTAAATACATTTAGACACTATATGAGGTATTCATTTCTCCCTTTCTTTACCTCCCAAAAAAATCCTCACTCTTGGAGCACCTCTTCCCCTCCTTTTTTTGTGGATTATAACAAGGTTCACATCACATCCCAAGTTGAAGTAGGTGGATCCAATCAAGATTATTCTCATCTTTAATCTTTTCAACATAATGTGGGAGTAACTGACACAAGTCTATCTAACAATCCCATTGGTAATCCACCTTCCAACAACCCTGCCCCTAATACCAATTTGGGGAGCTCTCTTATAAACACCAACCCACCAATTGATATGAATCAACTTATTAAACAAGTCATACAAAAAATTAACATAATTAAAACTTCCAACACCTCTCAAATGATGCAATTATAATGTAATTTGATCAACATGGCTAATCAACCTCTGGTTCTCAATCCTCAAGCCAATCAAAATTTTATTCCTCCACCTCTTAGAGATGCCTCAAGAAATTTTATTCCTTAATCTATCATGAATTTAAAAAATGATTCAAAATATCCAAAATGAGCCTTTATCTCCTTTCATTATGTCCATTGATATTGTTAATATATCTACAACTATCAAGTATTATGGTACTAAAGACGCTGCATCCTTTCTCAAAGCATTGACAATCTTTATAAAGAGTAGAATCAAACTAATACTTTTACCACAAGTAAAATTCTAGTTAAAACCTTAAATGGTTATGTATTGGAATGGTACAACCAACTTCCCCAACATTTCATTTAAAAACTTGAGGATTTAGTCAATCCTCTAGTTAAGGAGTTTCAACATAATGACCTTCCCAAAAATTGCCTTAGCCATTTCATCAATGGTAAGCAATCTCTCACTGAATTATCTCATGACTTTATAAAATTATAAAAATATTTGGCCCAAAAATTTGACCATAACATGACTTATGATAATTTGTTTAAATTATTTATGATTGATTTAACTCATTCACTTCAATATAAGGTTCAAAATTTTTCTCCTCAAATGCTTAATGAAGCTCTTGACCAAGCCAAATGTCAATAATTCCTCATGTAAAAATTCAAACCTAATACCAAATTCATTAAATTATATTTTCAAGATTCTACCAATACCATCATCAGTAATAATCCTCAAACCCAACAAGGAGTTTCTAGAGATGACAATCCCCCATATTCTCACATACCACTAACTGTATAGAAAATGAAACAATTATTACCACCCTTAAAACCTTTACTTATCCTAATAATCCTCCTAAGTGGTATGCCCCTAATCAATTTTTTTGGTTCCACACTAATATTAGGAATTCCCATGAAACTTGTCGAGAGATTACAAAATTTGTTGTCTCTTACATGTTTAGTGATTCCTTTAATCATGAAGCCATGATCCAACTTCGTCATCAAGAGTACAATGATACTTTTTCAAAATTAATAAGCTCCCAAATATTCTTATTCTAATAACCAAAAATCTTTTTCCACATGTAATAATAAATAAAATGCTAAGGATGTTTGTGCTATTGATGTTGACTATGACCAATATTACAATAATTCTCAATATGTTAACATAGCTAAGGTTAATTATCATCGCAAGCCAACTCAAAAAGATCCTATCACAAAACCCAAGAAACTACCTTTGGAAGAACTTCTTAAAGATACTATAACCACTAACTTAGCTTTGAAAACTGATGAGGAACCACCTCCTTCTTCTGAACCCCCAACAACTTCCATTCCTTCAAAATATACCTTAGCTTCTAAACCTTGCACTGGTTATTCTTCTAAATCTTATTGGAATTTTATTGAATAACTTAACTCCATGCCTTGAAATATTACACTTATGGAGTTAGTTCATACTTCCCCTTATCATCATAAGTTCCTTATGCAATAATTACAAGAAATTGAAGATCCATATTTTATATATGAAGAACCACCCTCTATTGAGCCTCAACCTACCAACATATATAACATTGAATCCATGTGTTCTTCCAAACTATCTATCAAATTTACTGAAGAGGACATGATTAATGAAAAAATCCTTTTTCATGCTGATGATCCACTACTCTTCACTAAAATAGCCATTAATACTACCCTCATTTTAAAAGTTTTAGTTGATGAAGGGTCTAGTACTAATGTGACATCTTTTTGTTTCATCAAACAACTTAGCTATAATAAGGATCATCTTAAGAAAACCCACCTCACCTATCATGGATTTGATAAAACTAATAAAAATCTACTTGGTTGTATTTGGCTTCCTCTAACAATCAGACCCAAGACTATTTAAACTAAACTTATGGTTCTTGATTTACCCTTTTCCTATAACATACTCCTCTATCTCTCTTAGACTCATAGAATGATGGACATCACCTCTTCTAGTATCCAAAGCATCAAATTACTACATAATGATAAATGGTATAAGCATGAGGCTGATCCCAACCCTTGGAGTGTTCAAAATCTTCATCCAAAATCTCAATATTGCATTTCCTACCATTCTTATCATCAATAGTGCTCCCTTACCTAAGTTCATCAACATTAATCCAGACTTATAAGTCACTCTATTTGATTTGAATGATGATGAACCTAATGAATTAAAACATACTTGCAACACTACTAAGCTACCTCCTTATATATCAGAGTGGCTTCCTCCTTCTTTATTACCTCATGATTACACTATTCCTCTCATTGATGAGATCACTAATTTTCCACCTCCATGAAATGATCAAGATCCTTCTTACCTAAAATATGCCTTCACATTCAATGATTTTGGAATGGCCAAATTATTCCAAGATCCTCTAATAATGTCTCCATGAAAGCTTAGTAACCTCAAAATTTAACCCTTTGAAACTCCCCCTGAATCTTAAGCATGTAATATTTCTCCAACCTATGATGATAAATACATCATGGCCTAAGCTCAATATCAAGACTTGGATGTTCAATATTGTCAAAAAACTTTAGCTCAAATACCTGATTTTAATCAAGATGTTCACACCATTTCCATGGATTTTGAATTAGTTCTTGAAGTTCATGTACCTCCTATGAATGCTACACTTCTTGATACTCCTTGGGTGGTAGAATAAATCCTACCTTCCAAACCTCTATAAATTATGGCATCTTCTTTACCATCTACAGATCCCATCATTATGCCTAATTATTCCCCCATCAAAAACACTCACAACACAAAAATATCATCTAATTAATCTCCTTTTCCTACTCCCAAGATTACATTAGATGCCAAGGCCATAGATGTCCATCAAATACATTATACATATGATAGCCATGGTAATCAAATTCTTGATCTCAAATTAGATGTTTAATATTATGGCCCTCTTCCCACTTTGCCTAGCAATGAATCTATCCTTGAATTACTTGATGCCTAAGAACCTTAACTTCCTTGACAACATCACAAACTTAGGAATTTAAAAAAAAACCCTTTTTTTTAACAACTTCATCACTAGCGTCGACCCCAATGTTAATCCAATTTCATCTTTAACAAATGCACCATATCATTTCCAATATGACAATGCTATGCTTATTGAAGAAACTACTCTCATTGAATATGGTAATCTATCATGCCCTCAACCTATTATAATTTATTGCAAACTCACACCTATTGAACATGATAACTTAATCTTATTTTTTTATAAATACCATGAGATATTTTCTTGGTCCTACAAGGACATGCCTAGTATTGACCTTAGCATTATGGTGCAAAACATCATCACTTATCCTGATGCCAAACCTATGCACCAAAATCAATAGAAATTTCCAACCAAGGTTTCCACCTTATGTCACAAATAAATTATTGAAATTATTAATGGTAAGTTTATCAAACTAGTAGACTATTATGAATGGGTTTCTAACATAGTCACTATTCAAAAAAAGGTCACCATGATCATTTGCATTTATATTGATTTCCATAATCTTAATCTTTCTTATCCCAAGGATAATTTTCCTCTACCTTCAATAGATGCCATTATTGATTCCATATTTGGTTATGAAATTTTGTCTCTTATGGATGGTTTTTTGGGATATAACTAAATTCAAAATACCCCTAAAGACCAACATAAGATAACTTTCACCACATAATGGGGAACCTATTGCTATGTTAAAATGCCCTTCAAACTCAAAAATGTTGGAACTACTTATCAACAAGAAATGACCCATATCTTTCATGATCTTATTCATAAAATTATAGAAACCTATGTAGATGACCTCATTGCTAAGTCTAAATGTCATCAAACTCATCTTTCTAATCTTTCCATCATCTTTGACCATATTCTAAAATACAAAGTTAGATTAAATCCTTATAAATGTGTTTTTAGTGTCATATCTGGTAAACTATTAAGATTCATAGTTTCTCTACATAACATCAATGTTGACCCTACCAAAATTAATGATATCATCAACATGCCCATTCCTTGATCCATCCAAACATTCACACTTATCTTGGTAAACTTGGGGTAATTAGATGATTCGTACCTAAAATGGCCTACCATATCCACTCTATCAATTGGGGTCAAGGTCAAGATGGATGTTATTAATGTCAAAGTCAAATTTAGTATCATGCATAGTGAGTGGTATGTGACAAGGAGTCTTATGACAAGAGATAATTTGAAGGTAACCTTTTGTCTCTCTATTGAGAGATAATTTAAAGGTAATCTGGTAATGTTTCAGAGGTTGATGACATGTCAAGGTCAAGATCAAGATACAATATAAACATACTTTTGAGCATTATTCTTAAGGAGCATTGTCATATTATGATCATGTGTATGAAGATGATGGTATGGTAATATGGATACACATAGGTATGAGTGGATTTTTTAGGATGCCCAAAAATGCATATGAAGTGTTGTAACACTCAAAAAAGTTTCAAGGTAAACCTAAAAGGGTAATTTCTTAAGTCTAAGTAGACAAATAGACTAGTCTTAGACCCTACCTGACCTAATAAGGTACCATGAAATTTTGTCAAGACTTATGAAGGATAAAAATTAGTGGTAGAGTATATGAGAATATTTTTGACACTATGTAAACATGTGTATAATGTAGATAAGCTTTCAAAGGAGATGTCAAGGCCAATTTATGTCTTATTCATCTTGCATGAAGAGACCTAGTGAGAAGGCATAGGCTTGGTAGCATGATGAGGTGAGCAGTATGATTCTTGTGAAAATAATATTGGTAGTGTGTGAGAATGGTATGAGGTTTTATGACATGATCATGAAGTTTTAATAGTAGTTTAAGTGGTTTTAAAGTATGTTCAAGGTCTAAGTGTGACTAGTAGTTTAAGGCCTAATGTGCAAAGAGACCTAATATGGCCTAATGAGGGGTCAAGTTTAATATCCAAGGTGATAGAGATCATGAGATAATTTTAAAAGATGTGAAATTTTTTTTCAAGTATGTTGACCAAGTTTGTAGTCAAATTTTGAAGAAGAAAGCATGAAATGTGGTTTTGAGGTTTTTTGTGTGCAAAAAATGAGGTGTTGTACAGCCAATAAAGATTTTATTATGATTTTTAGCACTTGAAAACTTTGCATGATATCCTAATAATTTAATATAAGTTTTGGAAGGATCCTAACTAAATTTTATAAGTGTTATTTTTTGGATTAAGGGCCCAAGCTTTATGAATGATTGTTAAGATTGTAAGGTGGTCTTAACCCTCTCTAAAACCCTAATAGTGACGTGATATGGAAGATATTGATAAAAATGGATGAAAATGAATTATATTAACTAATTTTATGATTTTATCATGTATAGGACTCTCCCAATTACCTCCAAGTGGAATTGGGCTATCAGAGGAGTGAGTAAAAGTTATAAGAAACTCCTTATTCCTTGGATTTTTGATGTAGCAAGTAGGGTTGACCATATCAAAGCATGAAAATGATTGGAGGATGATGTGTGAGACTTGAATTTCTTTTATATGTAAGTTTTTTAGTATTTTATATAATACTAATATGATAAACTAGTCATGTAAGTTGGCCTATCACTAAAAAGGCCTAGTGAAGAAGACAGTGAGAAAAATAGGTAGAAGTGGGAAATGAGATTTGGAATGTGTTAGCATGGATTAGAGATAGATAAAATTAAATAAGGTTATTTTTAAATAAATTTAAAACATATACCCATTGGATATAATTTTTGGATATGTGTGTG
Source organism: Torreya grandis (assembly GCA_037957365.1). NCBI lineage: Eukaryota > Viridiplantae > Streptophyta > Pinopsida > Cupressales > Taxaceae > Torreya > Torreya grandis. The sequence continues at coordinate 27,809 of JARHVA010006549.1, read as the reverse complement.
TATGACATAAAGTTTTTCTCAATCTAACTTGTCTAACATAGTGAGGTCTATATATAGTAAAGCCATGAGATTGATCTATAAGATCAATATTAATATTTGAGAATATAATATATTTATTTTAATATGTTATAAGGATGATTAAGGATCATATAAATCCATTTTAATATTATCATATTTATTATATAGGTGTTCTAAGTCATTATTTCCATGACTATGTTTTGGAGCTCCAGCCAGTTTTCTGTGTGTGAGTAAGATTGATGTTCTTGAGTCATTATGCCTAGATATGAAGAATATAATGCACATGAATTTTTTATATAGGTATTATAGGTTCATTTTAATTCATTTATATTCATGAAAAATTCCTATGAAGATGTGAAAATTCAAAGGTTCTTGATTGGGTTTTGAAGCTTATTTGTAGTTTTAAGTGAGCATATGGAAGTAGTCAATTTAAGGTTTTTTGCCCTATGTGGTGAAATATAATGAACATGGTGATTAACTTGAGGTCATGTAGGTCATATTTATTTTATTTTTTGGTATGTTTTTTTGATAAAATTGTTTTTGTTCTTTATTTTTGGTTGATAGACTTTATGGCAGTAAGAAGGCCTAATTGTGAGTAGGCCTAATGGTGTGATTCAAGGAGTGAAATCAGATAAATGGTGTTGGGGACATAAGGTAAGATTATCGTGGGTATAATTGAAACTTTTTTGAATTTTTTAAGCTATTTATTAGATGTTACAATGTGTTCAAAGTGAAACATGTGCTTTGAGAAGGCCTAATTGCATTAGGTCTCCTTTAGGCCTAATGGTGATTTTGGTCCTTAAGAGTGGTAACAGACCTATGTAGTGGTTTTTTCTCATATAAACTATGTTTTTTAATATATTTAAATTGTTGTATAAGTATTTATAGTTTTTATTCCTACCAATGTTGGTGAATTCAAGAGTCAAGTATTAAAAGGTCTAATAGGCCTAAGTTGACTGGTTAAAATATTGTGGAAATGAATGAATGAAATACAGGTTTGTAAACTAGGTAGAGGGATTAAATACCATATAATAGGTATGTTTAATATGTAATGAATTTATAAAAGTGATTCTATAGATGGTGATCAAGGTCATATGACCTAAATCTTCCAAGAAGAGGACTAGTTGAGCGAAGAGGCTTAATAGGTTGTTTGAGAGAGATAAAAGAGTGTGAAGAGAAAAAGAAGGTGATCATCATCAGTTGATTGAGAAACAAGTGTCAAAATGTGATAAAATTTTATATATGGATAATTTTGTGTTGAATTACCTAGGGTTTTTTTTCCTCATTGCAATTTAATGCTTGTTAAAGGACTACTTAAGTTAGTGCTTGACTAATGAGGGGTTAGTGTTCCTTATGGGGTTGGTGCCTCATTAAATCTTGATTCATTGATTATAGGACCATAGTCCAAGATGTGTTTCAGTGGATTTTATCCTCCTTGATGGTTTCCCACATATATTTTTCATTCATATGTTATATGCTTATGTGGATGATCATTTATACATTGGTTGATGTATGTGTTTGAATGAATGATTCATGAATGATAAGTGAAATTGAATGATTTTTTAAGGGCACTAATTCACCCCCCATCAGTATCTATACTTACAAAAATTGGTATCAGAATAGGTCTTTTGAAGCAGGGTCAATAGCCTAAAGGAGATCCTAAGCAAGCAAAGATGGTGATGAGCCCCATAAATGTCATGTTATTGTGTCTATCTATTGTACTCATCCTACTTATTTACCATGATTTTGAACACTTTTCCATATAGTTTCCTTTCTTCATAAGCCATATATCATTATGTTTTCAAACTATTTTAAATAGTTTAAATTATGTATTGAAATTAAATATATGATGGTTGTTTATTGATTTAGGATGATTTTTATATGAATGTGTTTTAAAGATGTTTTGGATAAATAGTTATATAGTACGGAGCATCCTACAGCAAAAGGAATCTCATGGCATAGACCATCCTGCAGCCAATGTGTGACCAAAACATGGATGAATATATTTTTATTATATTATAATCGACTCATAGAAATGACTCTAACCTCCATGAAGCTCAATAAGGAATCAGTTAAAAAATGAAACATCCTTGTTTGTCCTATAACAAAGTTACAAGATTCACATGAAGGACATCTTTAACGAAAGGAACCAATTTTGGTTATCCCAATTTGAATGTATCTTAGAATAGGTATATATTTTTTTGCATAAAATAATATCCTTTATGGTATATAAATATGTAATAATAGAGTTGAGAGGGATATATAAAAATAGTATATGTTGAATAGAGATTATCATGAGTACATTGTGTTAAGCATTTATTATTGTAACTTCCTGAAGTAATTAATTTCTACACTTTTGATTAATATGAGCAAGAAATTTTGAGTTAAATATAGTGTTGTAAGAGTAAGGGTTAAATATATAGTTGGAAGGAGGAAGGGACCCCTTTGGAAAGCTACAATAACATTCCAACCTATCTTATTAGTTAAGCATGTTCTTTGATTTCCTTAAACATTGTGTGTTTCATTTATGAATTGTGTAAGTTACATTATTATTTAATATTTGTTTTAGGAAGATTACCATGCATAATAATTTATTTTAATATACTTATTTTATTTTCATTTCAATCATTTCATTTACTACACTCATTATATTAGATATAATTAGCAGAATGTTAAATTAGAGATTGAGTGTGCACGTAAAATGATGTAATCCTATCAATTCTACATACCTAGGTTGAAATTTAAATGAGATAGAAGGTATAGATCCATGGTTACTCTCCTTTTTTTTATCAAGAGAAGTATATTTGATTGTGAATCAATTACTAGTCATTTTTGGTGCTATTATCGGGGAACGGTGTCACACACTTATACTTTTCAATCTTGATAGCAATTATTTTTGGATGTTTATTGTTTTTCCAAAGATTACTATTTTAATATATTAAATACTTCCTACTTTCATATTTTAAAATTTCCCTTTTTGCAATTAGGATAGTGAAATTTTTCAAAAACTCCCATATTACTAACCCTGTGTAAGCATGGTGGGCAAAAAGTTTTAAAAAAAAGTGGTTAACATATGCAAAGTGAAGGGAAATATATATGAATATTTTTATATAAATCATCAAATGTTTCTATAGGATCAGATATTCATCCTACAAAAAATATGGAACATGAAGGAATTCTTGAAGATCACTCATAGTTGTTAATAGAAGAGATAGAAAAAGAAGAATTTTTGGATGGACTGGTTGCACAAGTTGGACACCTTGAAGAGGTTCATACCCTTGGAAGAGATCCACATGAACCACATTTGATAATTCCTACCTTATCACCTCATCCTTATGAATCTAAAGTTTGTTTCCCTTTATCACCCAAATTTCTTGTTAAGGAAGCATTCAGAGTTATTCTTGCCCCTAGAAGAAACACTAGGCCTATAGAATCTTTCAATTTAGAGAGACTCTTTACTAAGAAACTATATAAATATTATAAAACCTCAAACCATCACCATTGTATAATAATCCATACATTCTTAAGGAAACATATAAAGTCTCCATCTTCTACACCCCAAGAAATCAAATAATTGATAAGAATGTTGAGCATTGGGTAGTAAAAACCTCCCATCTACCAACACAAAGAGTATTCATAGGGGATCACCAATAATAAAAAACTACCAATGAGTATAGTACTTTCAAATTTCCTATCCTTACTCCTAATGGAAATGCACCTATGAATAATATCCCTCACTCTACCCTCCCTACTTTTAGGTTAAAAACATATGAAGATTCAGATACATTTCTTTTTGAGTTTGACATCTTATGCTATAGTTATGATTATAATCAAGATGCTTATAAATTCAAATTATTTATAGCAACACTCAAATATGTGACACTTAGATGCATAGGACTTGGAAAGGATGCCATTTATACTTTGGAAGAAATAAAGGAGAAGTTTTTGATGAAATATCAAGATTATTGTAAGGGTAGAAACTACACAAGAGATGACATTTTACAAATGACGTAAGTTGATGACAAGTCACTGGAGGAGTATATGGAAAGATTTTTGTTCAACTTGCAAAATTTCAAATAGACTACAATAGAGAAGGAATCATTCAAGCTAATATTCCTTAAATGGATTAAAGATTATTGTTTGGAAGCACTAGATCTAATGTCTAGTGGTGATGTTTCTATGCTTCTATTTGATGAACTAAAAATTCTATGTACGAGTTACTATAGATCAACCATGAATAAAAGTAAGGGAAAAAACCTTTCTATAAAATCTACTACAGGACTGTCTAAAGATGAACTTAGAAACCTACTCTAGGACATGAAGTAGGACATCATCAGTCACCCAGATACTCAGATTGATACACTACATACATGGAGATAGCAAGAAGTAACTGAGAAAGCCTTAACCACCTATTATTCTAAATGTAGAAAAAATAAAGAAAATTACACACGTCATTCCATGAAGGATCGGGTAGCCAATATCATTGAGGAAAATCCTAAGATATTAGAACTGTATGCCATAGGAGAAGATGAGTACCAAATGTTTTTTATGGCTCAATGGAAACCATGGGTATAAAGACTAGGTATGCCATCAAACTCTATGTTTGCAAATTTTCAATTCTCAAATAATCCTAAATATAGTTCTTATATGAATATACCCAATCCAAATTGGTCCCAAAAACATTGGGAGCTACCCCAGAATCAATTATGGATGCAAAAGAATAGATAACAACCTCAATAGGGATAATTCCAAAACCAATAATGGTTTTATCCCTCTAATCCATGGGAATAGAAATGGAGAGGAAATCAAGGATTTTCCTATAAAATACAACAACCACAACAATAAGACATAATTCTAAACACTCAGTAACATGTTTAAACTAATTAATTACCCACCCAACCCATCCTTAATTCTACCAATAAGTCAGTTTAACTGACACAATCTACTAAAATAATGTAATATTCAACATACACCTTAGATATTAATCAAGTTCAACTTCGCTCATGTCATGTTCTTCCTCAATTGACCTCACCAATAATCAAAAAACACTTTGAACTAGCTTCACTCCATACTAATCCATAGCCACCCATAGCTAACCCTGAGCCAAGTCCATCAAAAAATCAAAAAGAAACTAATAATCCTCCTTTTCTGGAGAGATTAAACATATCAAGTCCTGAACAAGAGTCTAAATTCAATATCTTAGGACAACTCAAGAATGTGTGCATCAAAATCCCACTCTTTCAAGTAATAAAGGATGTTCCTATCTATAATAAAGCTGTTTGAGAGCTATGTTTGACAAATGTGGAAGAAAGAAGAAGGATCCTAAAATAGTCTAGGTCATTGGCCAATTAGTAGATATTATGTTGGGAAACATAGTTTTCCCAAAATATTTTGATCCAAGAAGTCTTGCAGTTAATGTTAGCATCCACAGCCAACCCATTTATAATACTTTAATTGACTTGGGTGCAACCATTAATTTAATGACCATGGATAACATGTAACAACTAAAACTTACCACTCTCCATCTAACACCTACTATCCTCTAGATGGCTGATAAATTAACTGTTAAGCCTGAGGGGATTGTTGAAGACCTTGTTATCACTATGGATTATCATAAATATATATAAAATTTTCTTGTATTTTAGCTAAATATTAATTTGGTGGGTTACCCTCTCATCCTTTATCACCCATGGTTGGCAAATGCTGATGATTTTATCAGTTTCAAGTCAAAAAAATGCTAATTTTCAATGAAAATGACACCAAGAAATTATTATTATATCCACTAGCTCAGCATTCCCTAAATGATGTACCAATCCCTTAGATTGATGACTATTAAGAATCTATCTCCTTGCATACTCTCTACAAATTGACTAGATTTTAGCTCTGTAGGCTTAAGAAGAAGACACTATCCTTACTGGTATCCTATAAAACCCCTATTGATAGGATCTTGTAGTAACTAACCTATTGGAATGTACACTATTCCCTCTTCAAAATACCTCTCCTAAGAATGATTTTACTAAAATCACAAGAGACATTTGGTTATTCCATCAATTACTTCCTCATCAATGCAATTATTCTCCTTTAATCACCAATGTAGAGACCATGCTTTCTTTAACAAAGCAATTAAACATCCTACCAAACAAACCTCTCAACATCAGCACTTCCTTAACACCCTAGTAAGAAACTTAGTTACCTACAATATTAATAAGTCACATAATAGAATTTGCCTAGGATTATCATGACATGAGAGTAATACCCATATATTTATGAGTGCATCATATTTACATTAAAGAAGAATGCAAACCTACTTGCCAACCTTAATGATGAATGGATCTTAAAATCAAAGACATTATCAAAACTGAGTTGAAAAAAATCTTAGATGTAAGATTTATTTATCCTATCTCAGATAGCCAATGGGCCTCTCCCCTGGTTATTATCCCTAAGAAAGAGAGAAAATGGCATATTTATGTTTACTATAGATAGTTGAATACTGATACCAAGAAGGATCACTTACCCCTTCCATTTATTGATCAAGTGTTTGATACGTTAACAAAGAAGTACTTTTATTTCCTAGATGGTTATAGTGGTTATAATCAAATACAAATTACTACATAAGACCCAAAAAAAACCAATTTTACTTACCCTTGGGGAACCTATGCCTATGTCATCTTGCCATTTGGTTTTTGCAATGCCCCAGCTACTTTTCAAAGGGTTGTGTTGAGAATATTTTTTGATCTCTCCCATGACTATGTTAAAATATACATGGATTATTTCACTGTCTATGGGTAGATATTCAAAGAAACATTGACCAACTTAGAGAAAGTTCTTCAATGCTACCAGGACCATCAATTATCTTTGAGTAAGGAAAAGTGTTACATGCTTATGACTGAAGGGATGGTGTTGGGACATCACATATCCCTTACTAGAATTCAAGTTGACCCAATAAAGATAGGTATCATTAAGGATTTACCCACACTAAAGAAGCAAAAAGATGTTATAAGTTTTCTAGGACATGTTGGTTATTATAGATGATTCATCAAAGATTTTAGTAAAATTTTCACCCCATTATTTGGATTGATTACTAAAGATGTTAAATTTACACGAACTTATGATTGTCAAACTATCTTTCAATAACTCAAAGACATGCTCATAACAACTCCTATTTTGAGAGGGTCTAACTAGAAGAAGCCTTTTCACATTCATATATATGTATCTAACACCACTCTAGGAGCTATCCTTGGCCAAAAAGATGAATCTCTGAGTTATGCAATCTATTTTATTAGCAAGAATTTTCAAGGGGATAAACTTAACTACATGATAATATAGAAGGAATTTCTATCCATCATCTATGCCATCAACAAATTTTGAAAGTACATTAAAGGTTACCAAGTATTCATCCACACCGATCGTGCATCAATAAGGTATTTAATGAATAAACCTGCTATAACAGGTAGGATAATTTGTTGGGTTTTTTTGCTATGGGAATTTGATATTACCATTATAGATAGACCTGGTAAAGATAATATAGTAGAATATTTTCTATCTAGATTGAAAAATGATGAGCATAGTCCTATTATTGATGATTCTTTTCCTGATGAACAGTTATTTTCTATAATAATTCAATCTCCTTGGTTCATAAATATTGATATCTTATTGCAGGATCACTACCATAACATTTCTCATCTAGGGACAAACAACACCTGATCTAAAAGAGTAGACATTATTCCTAAATTATAGGATATCTATTTATCACTAGACCAAGTTCATTTGTGAGAAGATGTATCTAAGAAGATAAAACTTATGACATTCTCATATCCTACCATGATGAGCCTTGTGGGGGTCATTTTGGTGTCAAATGAACTACCATGAAATTTCTCACTACCAAATATTATTGGCCTTCTTTGCAAAATAATGTCATGATGTACACTCATAGATGTGATCAATGCCAGTGTATGGGAAATCCCACTCACTCTAATGAAATTCCATTGTAGCCATAATTCGTTCTAGAACCCTTTAACAAATGGGGACTAGATTTTGTAAGTCTCATTGATCCTAAATCCAATAACAAGGAATACATACCAGTGTGCACTAATTATGTCACCAAATGGGTAGAGGTCAAAGCCTTGACCCATTCTTGAGATGAGAAGGTAGATGAGTTCCTCTATTAATAAATCTTCACTTGTTATGGATTTCTAAGAGAGATAACCATAGACTAAGGCCTACAATTCATATTAGACCTCATAGTTGCCTTGGTAAAAGAATATGAAATCAGACACAAGAAGTCTACCCCTTACCATCCTCAATCAAATGGACAGGTGGAAGTGAAAAAATGTGAATTGAAAAATATCCTCACTAATATTTTTATCTTGCATAGAAAATATTGGTCAACTCATCTTTTAGAAGCAGTTTGGGCTAATAGAATCACCTAAAAACCATAACTAGTTTCACTCTATATGAACTAGTTTATGGTAAAAAGCTTATTATCCCAATTGAGTTTAAACATAATACATTAAGGACACCACTTGATTTGGGATTAGATCTCTCTCAAGATCAACAAGATAAGATCATGTATATGAATGAACTCGATAAATTAAGAAAGGAAGCACTTCATCATTCTAAAATAGTGCAAAGACAACATATAAGATGGCATGACAGGAACATCAAGACTAAGAATTTCTAACTAGGAGACTAGGTACTCCTTTTTTACTCTAAATACAAGGATCATAAAGGAAATTTATAGTCTAGATGGCTTGTAACCTATGAGATCAAATGATTTTTGACAATAGAGCTATAAATCTCATGACCATTGACTCTATTCAGTTTCAACTACTTGTTAATGGCCACAGGCTCAAGCTGTATAAGAAACTATTTTCTAAGGAAACTCTCACTTGCCAACTTCTTAAAGAACAACATTCATCTCTTCTTCATGAAGTAAATCAAATTGTTCATGTAGCTGAAGGGTATATATGTTAACCCTTAACTAATATTTTTCAAGAGTAATAAAACTTCCTACAGCCAGAACAAGTCATTCATAATGGCTTGGTTCAGGATGAATAAAATCATACCCTTTATATTCTTGTGATTTAAATTTAATTTAGACCAAAAAATCTTTTTTTTTTAAATCAAAAAATTTAGTAATGAAAACCTTCAAGCATTATTGTTGGATGTTGTCTCATAAAACTAGGTCACTAGTTGATTGACATTCATTAAAAAAAAAGGAGAAAAAGAGAAAGGGTAGCTAAAAGATGAAAAACTTGTCTCTACAAGTGAAAAACTTGCTACTACAAGATAAAACTTGTTTTTGTAGGATAAAACTTGTTACTACAAGACATATATCTTGTTATAGGGTGTATTCCTACATTCCATCCTACATCAAGCATTTACTCTCACTCAAATGCTAGCATATGCCATGATCGCCACTTCACATCATCATTGGTATATCCATGAAAGGTATTTCTATAGGTAATATAGTAATTATTCTATAGTTATTTCTCATCATACATTTTAATTATTTCTAAAGATGATGAAACTTAATGATATCAATGTGTTGCCTTATCCTCTCCTTATCATGCCCACTTACCATCTTTGTCATTGTTGATGTGACCAGTGACATAAATACTACTTCCATCCCTTACTCTTACCATGAGTGTTTTGGGCACATTGGCTTCATCCCTCAAATATAAGTGATAGATTAAGTTAGGATATATTTTTTATTAATTCAAAAGTATTATTTCACCTCTCAATGTAAAAGCCAAAAATTATTCTGACATTTCCTAAAATCTTTGTTGCAATCACCTAAAATTGTAACTCACATGATATGGGAGGCAATTTTTTGAAACATGAACCACTAGATATCACCCCCTTGACCAATAGTGCAAAAATATTGGCCTTGTTCTAGCATATAGGATAGGCATAATAATTAAAGAAAATAAAATCCCTAGATGAAGGAATTGTAGAGGAAATTGTAGGTACATTACATGATATCTTGGCCACCAAAAAAGGGATGGAAGTAAAGATGATGGAAATAGCCATTAGTAGAGTAATAGGACTACCTAGAATAGGGGAGGAATGACAAGACAAATATGATGTTGAGGCTGAGAGATGAAAGTTTAGTAGAGTAAATGAATTCCTAAAAACTTCAAAGTAGGGCACTAGAATTTTGTCTCTACCAAGAAGATGGGCTAAGGTTGTTGAGTTTATCTCCAAATGTTTTATCTATGAAGGAAGGTATTATATCTTGCATGGACTACACTTCAAGTTCTTAAATCATTTGTGGCATGAAATGGAGATAAACATTCCCAACTTTTTACTTCACATGATCACCAAAATGTTGAAGGCTTTTCAAAAAGGTAATTCTAAAGCTCTCTCCCACCATTGTCTCATCTAGTTAATTGTTCAAGACTATTTGTAAAGAACTATACCTAACATTATTTGGGAGGAATTTCTTCAAGTACTAAGAAATGAAGAGAGTGATAGAGAAGGAAATGAGTTATAAGAATAACTAGAGGTTGAATGACAAAGATCAGAAGAAACCCTCCCTATAGAACCATAAGAACTTGCAACAAAAAACCTTCCTACAAACACACAAGAACCCGCAGCAGGGTCTGAAGGAAGGAAAATGAGGAAACTCATTCTCTAGCTTGATTTAGATGAATTTGAGGAGGAATTCCTATCTTCTTCAAATAATACCAAAGTAACCCCTACTCGTCATAGGTCTCATATACTAAAGATAAAAATGAGAACTAAGCCTTCTTTCATTATTCAAATAAATAAAGAATCTAAGGAAGAATGAACTACTAGTAGAAATGAATCTATTGAGACTAAATAGACAAGAAATAATGTTCTCTAGCATTCAATCAATAATAATTAGAACAAATTGAGCAGAGTCTAGAATAAATGCATGATGAAGAATGAAAAGTTGAACACAATAATGAAGAAATGCATGAGGAAGAAGAACAAGTTAAACATAGTTTTGAATAAATGCATGAGGAAGAAGAATAAGTTGAACACAATTCTGAATAATTTTGTGAGGAACCAATACAATAATATTTGCATGAGGAACCTATGTAGAAAGAAGCTAAATAGTTGGAGCAACCTGCTACAATGTAAGTGGAATTTTCCACTTTTGAGCAAGCCTTGCAAGAAATTGAGGAACTAAGGAAGCAGGTACAAGATCAATCTAGTGCAGGTCTAGATGCACTTACTATAGTATCTTTTCATCTACATCCCTTAGCCAAAGACCATCCTACATCCAACATTCCATAACCTTTTATAGAGGTCAATCAGCAAGAGGAACCTAAAGCTACCACTAAGGTTAGGTATCACTCCTTTTTTTCAATATCTTATAAACTATTGAATTGGATGGATAATCAATTTGAATCTCTAAAAGAACTGGGGAAAAAAATAGGAAATTAAAAGAGGAAAATAAGATGAAGGAAGAGAGCATCACCAAACTAAAATAGAAAGTTGAGGACATGGCTAGTATAACCCAAGAACTCCTTGATTGTAGGCCTCCTACAAAAGTTTATTCAATTTATCTTAAATAAAAATGGCATAAGTTCAGATTTATGAGAATTTATTGTGATATACCCCATGAAGTTATTGATCCCATTTATTTTTTTTTATATTTATAAAGTAAGTTCACAGAAAGAACAAGCATAATTATGCAAGTTCTACCTACATAATTATGTTGTTCCATATGATAGAGAGTGGAATCCCAATTTATATGTTGGAGATGTCCAACTGTAGGAATTTTCATCATATTTATTGAATGAATAAGGAAGAAGAAGAGAAATAGCAGAATATAGGAAAAAATAGAATGAATGTTAGCTTCTCATCAGAAGTCAATTGATGGAATCTAATGTTGTTTTACCAGAATGGGATGATATCATGTTGAAACATGAAGTACGACCTTGGTTTAGTAAGAATTGTGATAAAGTTCAAGATTTTTATTTAGGATTGAGATCTTCTGTTGGTCCTAATGCAATAAAATCATGCACTAAATGATGGAATGAGCTCACCCCAGCACTAAGAAAGAGGGATCCCTATTCCTATTTTAATTTAAATGTATCATTTACTAGAACCATAAATTACATTCTTCTTATAGATGACATGAGATCATAATTGTTGAACCTAAACTTCCATCCACCCCTATTTTTTTACCTTATTCTATATTAGGAGAATAAAACCCTAATGGATGAAGCTAGAGAAGACAAAATTTGGCAACTATTTGAGTAGAGACATAGATTCTACGCTCACCTTTACAATGGTGTTATAGATGCCATGGATTTTCAAGTTCTTTGTGAGTTAGGAATGAATAAGTATGGTGCTTAAGGTCGAGCAAGATATTAAGTTGGGGGGTGTGATGAGCCCCATAAATTTCATGTTATTGTGTCTATTTATTGTACTCATCTTACTTATTTACCATGCTTTTAAACACTTTTCCATAGAGTTTCCTTTCTTCAGAAGCCATATAGCATTATGTTTTCAAACTCCTTTTAAAATAGTTGAAATTATGTATTAAAATTAAATATATGATGGTTGTCTATAGATTTAGGATGATTTTTCTATGAATGTGTTTTAAGATGTCTTGGATAAATAGGTATATAGCATGGAGTATCTTCCAACAAAAGGATTCTCATTACAAAGACCATCCTACAACCAATGCATGATCAAAGACACAAATAACAACTTTTGATTCTCTTTTAACTAACTCAAAAAAATGACTCTAACTTCCATGGATATCAATAAGGAAGTGGTTAAATAATGAAATAAAATTATTTGTCCTATAACACATTCATAAAATTCACATGAAGGATGTCTTTAGTGAAAGGAACCAATTTCAATTATCCTAATTTGAATGTATCTTAGAATAGAATGTGTGTATTGTTTTGCATAAAACAATATCCTCTATGGTATATAAATATGAATCAATAGAGTTGAGAGGGATATAGAAAAATAGTATATGTTGAATAGAGATTGTCATAAGTATATTATGTTAAGCAATTATTATTGTAACTTCCTACAAAAATTCATTGCTAAACTTTTGCTTAATATAAGTGATCAATTCTAAGTTCAATATAGTGTTATAAGAGGAAGGGTTGAAGCTAGAGTTGGAAGGAGGAAGGGCCCCCTTTGGAAGGCTACAACAATAATCTAACCTATCTTATTAGTTAAGCATGTTCTTTGATTTCCTTAAGCATTGTGTGTTTCATTTCTGAATTATGTAAGTTATATTCTTGTTTAAGATTTGTTTTAGGAAGCTTCCCATGCATAAGCATTTATTTTAATAAACTTTATTTATATTCATTTCAGGCATTTCATTTGCTACACTTCAGCATCTTAGATATAATTAACATAATGTCAAATTAGAGATTGAGTGTGCACATATAGTGACATCATCTTATCAAGTCTACATCCCTAGGTTGACATTTAAATGAGGTATAAGTTACAGATCTATGGTTACTCTCCTTGTTCATTTTGATCAAGATAATCATATCCTATTTTGAATCAGCTGCTAGTCAGATGGCTAGTCAAGCACAAGGTGGTTTCTATACAAATAAGGCTTTATTGTTCAATGGATCTAATTATGCTTTTTGGAGTGTTAAGATGAGAACAAATTTGATGTCTCAAGGTCATAATGTTTGGAAATCATTTTTAGATAGATATACTACATCTATTCCCCTTACAGATGTAGCAGGTAAGAAGGTTAGTGACATAAATTCAAAAGAAATTAATGGTATTCTTTATGGCCTATCAGAGGCAAAGATTGTGAAGGTGATGCATTGTATGTCTACCAAATAGATATGGGATAAGTTTAAGACTATACAGGTAGATGCACAAAGTTGGGGGACAAAAAGAGTGACATAATGAAAAATAGAAAGCATTTTTCGTAAAGGATGTATGCCCTTTTCAAAAGGGCATACACCATTTAAAAAAAAAATAAATGCAATAATGAGGTTGGGTTAGTCCCAACCCTAAAGGGTGTATGCCCTTTGAAGTCCAAAGGACATATGCCCTTTAGACTAAAAAGTATATATGTCCTTTACAAAGGCCGTATACCCTTTCTAAAGGGTGTACACCCTTTCTAAAGAGCATAATCCCTTTGCAAAGGGTATCTATCCTTTATAAAGGTTGTATGCCCTTTTAAAGTGTATTTTTTTATTGTTTTTTTCAAGGCATGTATTTTTTTGTTTTTTTGGTTTGCAATTAAATGTTTGAAACCCATGTGTTTTTTTTAACAACTATATGTAGTACGCCCTTTGGACTACAAAGGATGTATGTCCTTTACAAAGTGTGTATACCCTTTCTAAAGGGTGTACACCCTTTCTAAAGAGAATAATCCCTTTCTGAATGGTGTATATCCTTTATAAAGGGTGTACACACTTATAGAGTGCAATTTTTTTGTTTTTTTCAAGCCATGCATTTGTTTGTTTTTTGGTTTGTAATTAAACATTTGAAACCCATGTATTTTTTTTATTTTACAATTATATGTATTTTATTTTCAAGGATATATTTATTAAAATAAATTTTAATTATAATTTTACATTTAATTTTATACTTCAAATTTATTTTACTAAATATAACAAATTAGGGTCACTTAGCATCTTCTGAAATTGATTACAGAGTTGTAGAAGTTACCATTTAGAAGATAGTTTTTCAAATTCCATTATAGCCAATACTTAGTTTTTATAATTTTAGGATCAGAAGATAAAATGAGAAGCGAGGTTAAAAATCATATTACACATGCAATAGATCTATATCATTGAGGATTACATGTCTATTTTACATACTTAAGTATTCCCTATCTACTTTATCTACTTTAGTATGCTCTACCTGATTAAATAACTGAGACATGGCTTGATCTCAATGAGTATTCCCTACTTAAATACACAAACCATATCTTGATATTTACTATTCCCTACTGGTGTCAAATTAAGTGGTCCACTTACTCAACATGGTCTACTTCAACATCCTTTAGAAACTTTCTTACAATTAGGTCTCTTCCTAACCATAGATTATCTCTTGACCTATCATAAAAGGTCTTCTAAGTATTGGTATTGAAATACTAATGATCTTATTCTTTGGTATTATCTCTTGACTTCTTAGCCTCTATATTCAGATCAAAAGACACTTTTAATGACATAAAATAGGGTACTCAATCCTACGATAGTAATCTAAATTCAAGAAAAAACCCTTCTTTGACTCCTAAAGCACTCAATTATACATCCTCACTTATTTGAATAATACTATGAGGGTTTCACCAATTATTTGACTCAATCTTCTTAGTGCATGAATAACTTCAACTCAAATCTCACATGATAACTCTGACCTTTATAGGCCTATTAGGCTAAATTCTACCTCTTAAGGAATTGATACAAAGAGGTCTACAACTACCTTATTTTTTGGACTAATTCAATTCAAAAACTCAATGAAAATATCAATACAATGATGCAAGACTCATAGGTGTCTTTACACAATCTCAAGATACTATTTAGATCATTGAATTATCTAAAATGTTGAGTAAGTCCTAAGCATTGCTATAATATTATGTATAGGCATGTTTGGTATTGAAAATGTGTTATTATTCTAAGCTAATCAAATTATTCTTATAAATCTTTATTAATATGTTTGAATACTATCTCTAAGGATAAGAAACCAATTTCCTTTATTGCTTTCTTAAGAATTAGAATTCAATGGAAACTCTACTCTTTAGGTCCAGATGGCCTAATCTACTTACTTAGAAGGAAATTGACTTGGCTTAACTAATCAAATGCTTTGAATCACTTTACTTATAAGTATTCTATAATGTTTACATAATAAAATTGGACCTTCATAAGAGGTTTATACTCAATCAACAAAGTTGGAGATGTACTATACTTGGAGCTTTCTATCTTTGCCTTGGAATATTCTTAACAACCTTGTTCTCAACATAGAAAATGAACTTTAATTAATGGGTCTATCAATAACCATAAATTAATAGCCTACAACATGTAACTTATAACATATATATAGTAATGATATAGTCATTTATACATTACATCTACCACATACATAACACTACATGTAGGTATTCAGTCACTCAACATGACATATTCATGTGGTCATTATATGGTCACTCATATTAGACATGAATGTAGCTAATAACCTTATTTCACTCCATTTCCACCTAAACTATTAACCCCAAACCCATAAGCTTAAACACTAAACTTTAAACCCTAAACATTGAAACTTAAACCCTAAGCCATAAGCCCTAAACTATGAACACTAAATAATATACCTAAACCCTAGACCCTAAGCCCTAAACCCTAAACCATTAACCCTAATACATTATCCCTAAGCCATAAATAATAATCCATAACCCTAAACTATTGACCCTAAACATATAAACTTAAAACATCAAACCCTATATTTTATACCCTAGACCCTAAACCATAAAACCTAAATGTAAGGCCTTAACCCTAAACCATAAACCTAAAATCCTAAACCCTAAAACCTAAATCTAAGCCCTTAACCCTATACTCCAAGCCTAAAACCATAAACCAAAAGTCATAAACCTTAAAGATTAACTCTTAAACTAAAAATTCTAAACCCAAATCTAAAAACCTTAAACACTAAACATAAATCCCTAAACCCTTAACCCTAAAACCTAAACCCTAAACCTAAAACCCCAAACCCTAAATCATAAAATATAACCCATAAACACTAAACCCCAAGTCTTAAACCCTAATCCCTAATCCCTAAACATTAAATCCTAAACCCTAAATACTAAACACTAAGTTCCAAACCCCAAACCCTCAACCAAACCCCCAAGACCAAAACCTTGAACCTTACATCCTAAACCCTAAGTGTGAAACCATAAACCCAAAACCCCAAACCCAAACACCAAACCCTAAACCCTAAAAGCTAAACTCTTGATCCCTTGACCCATAAACCATAAATCCCAAACCTTTAACCATAGAATATAAATAATAAGGCTTATAACCTAATCCCTAAGCCATAACACTAAAACTTGAACCTTGAATGCTAGTCCCTATACACTAAACCCTAAGTTATGAATCTTGAACCATCAACCATAAACATTAAACACTAAATTTATAAATCCTAAACCTCTAGCCATAAAACATAATCTTGAGTTATCACATATATAGATAAAGGAGAGGGGGTATTGGCTAAGCCTTATCTTGAAAGGATAGGGGTCATTATAGCCTATATATAGAAAGGAGTGACTAGGGACATTCATGTAAAAGGCATGAAGATAGATTCAAGATGATTTCCTAAATACTTTGTGGGGTTTTTAATCAATAGGTCTATCAATATGCATAAATTTCTAGCATTCAACCTATAACATACATATAATAATGATAGAGTCATTCATACATTACATCTACCCCATACCTAGTACCACATGTAGGTATGTTTTCACTCATACATGACATATTCTTGTATTCATAACACAGTCACTAATACTAGACACAAATTTATCTAATCACCCTAGTAGACTCCATTTACACCTAAAACATTAACCCTAAAACCCAAACCCCAAACCCCAAACACCATAAACCTTTTATGTTAAACCCTAAACCTAAACCCTAAGCACCATAAACCTTGAACCCTTAACCCTAATACATTATCCCTAAACCCAAAATAATAATACCTAAACCCCAAAACTTAGACCCTAAACATATAATCTTAAAACTTTAAACCTTAGACTTTATACCCTACACCCTAAGCCCTAAAACCTAAAATTTAAGACCTTAACCCTAAAACACAAACCATAAGCCTAAAATCCTAAATCCTAAACACTAAACCATAAAACCTAATATTCAATTTCCCACTCCCTTGTTGGGAACACCTATAAGTGTGTATGTAGGAGGTATGTATGTGAATGTATGATATTTGATTATGTACATGGTAGAATGGTTCCATAACCAATACTATACCTCCACCATTAACGCTATGAATCTCTTCCATGTCTCTAAATTTTATGAAGATCTTAGACTAGTTCAAACACTTATATTATAACTATAAAATACACAAAACAACATACCACACACTTGTGTTTCATGATCACTTATGTAACACACCACAAAAACAAAACCATCTAACTCAAAAACAAATTAACCTGAAAGAAACTCTTTCTCAAGAAGATGGAATTTCACTTGTGTTCACCAAGGGGAGTCCCTATGGTGATTTCTTCTTCATAGTCACTTGGAACATCCTCTTGATCAGGTATAGCTTGATCTTTTTCTTCTACACTTACTTCCCAAAAAATGGGATCTCTTTAAATAAGGGATGAGGTAGAAAGGTAATCGATAGGCTCATGGGATGGAGATGACCATCATTTTCTTAATCCAATACATACAAGTAAGGGTATGACACTTTTTAATGGTTCTCAAGTCTATAGATCCATGAGGAAAACCTTAAAAGGATTCCAAATTAGAGTTACCACCTTCTCACTTGGTGATCACTCTCTATTCACTATGCCAATTTGGATTGGTTGAAGTGAAAGTGATTGTATAAGTACTTGTGTGCTTTACTAAGGCAAGAAATGGATATGAGGAGGCTAGGTCTCATTATATCTCCCAAAGTGATCCTCATTCTATGAGAATATTATATACCTACAAGACATCAAAAATTATCAATAAAATCCATTATGTACCATGTCTGTATAGTTAGGGTAAAATTCAACTTGATAGGAAGGATATCGAGGGAGTCCACTACAAGTCCAAGATCATTTCCTAGTCAAACTAGCCCTCTAAGTAATAAGTGTTTTAGAGGGTTTTAGGTAGTTTTATCCCCTAGGATAGTTCATAAAATTATAAAAATTAACCCTAAATAAATTCCACTAGATCCTTTCTTAGGATGCTCTTCAACCTATCCTTGCTCCTTAGACTCCCATGTTAGGTATCTGTACTAATGTGAGCTTCCAAACTTGGCCTCTAAAGCTCTTCAAGGCATTTCATATACCCTATCATGTTTTTGAGCCAAGAAATGATCTATCTATGGCCTTATCTACAAAATAAAGGTTCTCACACACCTTATATATCCCCATGGAGGTCCTCTAATGCTCTATAAGGTTTACTTGGTGTTAAAGTGAGGCTACATCTACTTAGGGATTTTACCCCTAGTTAAGGCTTAGTAAGCCTAGTCTGCACATAATTACTTATCAACACCTATGAGTATTTTTTTATGATTGTGATGAATCCTATGTGTTTTCTCATGTTCAACACATCATCATACATCTCTTTTAAAGGTTATGATAGTCTTTAACTCATTTCCTTGCCCTTTTCATACTAAGCCTGTAGGAGTTTTCCTCTTGGGAGTGACCTCTATCTAACACAAAATAGAGGTCAATTCCCTTATTTTCATAGACAAAATGATTATATTATGGTATTTTTAAAGTTATGGGTACCCTTTGTATAAGTTTTTAGGGTTTTTTCACACTCCTAGGACCTCCAAACCTCATAAAACCCCAAGGCAAACTTCTTGAGCACTCATTATGTTCAGGGTTTATCTTTGTATAAGTTTTTAGGGTTTTTTCACACTCCTAGGACCTCCAAACCTCATAAAACCCCAAGGCAAACTTCTTGAGCACTCATTATGTGCAGGGTTTATGTGTCAATTATAGGTTAAGGATTTAAATCAGTTTCCAACCCTATTTTCTTGGCCTAAGTATCTTATTAGGTTGGTATAACCATTTTTAAGGTGTTATAATAAAGTATATCACCCATTTTTTCTTGCCAACTCCTCAAAGTGTACTCTTTACTGACCTATGCTTAAATTGTAGTCAATTGTGACTCTGTGCCTACTCAAAAAAGGTATGAATATAGGTGTACATTCTATATTAGACCCTTATATACCATTTTCCACATATTTAATAGATAACAACCCTAGTTCACTTCATTTCTAACTAAACCATTAACCCTAAACCCTAAACACTAAACCTTAAACCCTAAACATTGAAACCTAAACCCTAAACCCCAAACCCAAAGCCATAAACCCTAAACCATGAACAATAAATAATATACCTAAACCTTAGACCCTAAGCCATATCTTGAAAGGATAGGAATCATTTTAAACTATATAGAGAAAGGAATGACTAGGGACATTTGTGTGAAAGTCTTGAAGGTGGATTTAAGATGAATTCCTAATAATTTATGGGTGTTTAATCAATGGGTATATCGATATGAATAAATGGATATCCTATAGCATTCAACCTATAGAATACATATAATAATGATTCATTCATTTAAACATTACATCTACCCCATACATATTACTACATGTAGGTATGTTGTCACTCATACATGACATATTCTAGTATTTGCATACATTCACTCATACTAGACACAAATGTAGGTAATCACCCTAGTACACTCCATTTACACATAAAACATTGACCCTAAAACCCAAACCCCAAACCCTAAATACCATAAACCTTAAAGAACCCTAAACCTAAACTTTAAGCACCATAAACCTTGAACACTTAACACTAATACATTATCCCTAAACCTAAAATAATAATACCTAAACCCCAAAACCTAGACCCTAAACATAGAACCTTAAAAACCTTAAACCCTAGACTTTATATCCTAAACCCTAAGCCCTAAAACCTAAAATTTAATCCCTTAACCTTAAATCCAAAACTATAAGCTTAAAATCCTAAACACTAAACCATAAAAACTTAACCTTATAGGTCCTTAATATTAAACACTAAACCTTAAACAAAAAATTCAAAATCATGAACCTTAAACCCTAAACATTGAACCCCAAACCATAAAAGCAAAACCTTTACCCATAAAATTTTAACACTAAACCCTAATCACTAAACCATAAACCTTGAAATTTAAACCCTAAACCACAAACATAGACCCATAAAACCTCAAACCCAAAACCATATACCCTAAATCCTAAAAATGGATAAACCTTAAAACCTAAATGCCAAAAACCAAACAATAAACTCCAAACACTGAACTATAAACTTTGAACCCTAAACCATTAACCTGAAACCCTAAAAATGAAACTTAAATGGAAAACACTAAACATACATTATGGAGACCACACTACAAAGGAATGATGCAAGCATTGGCATTTCAACTCAACCCCCTCTCCACTTTCCTATCATAATTATTACATAAGCACGAAGATTTCAATGCAAGGAGAAAACATGCCATAATAATAGTGGCACAAATGCTAATAAGCTATACTTATGACCCATATAATTATTTGAGAATAACTTATAGACATGAGAAGATCCAAAATGATCTAGCCCTTTCGGTCAATGATTTGGAAATAACTATGTCTAGAAGAAGGATTTCACCTCATACAAAGCAAGTACAAAGAGGTAATTTTTTTTATCTATCATCATTTTTATCATCCTTCATCATTTAAAATTAATTTTTTCCATGAAAGTGAAAAGAGGATATTATTTTATTTTCACCATGTAAATCATTTAATAATCTCCCTAGAGTAATCCATCATGACCCTATCTAATCTACTAGACATGAATGAGAATAATCACCCTAGTACACTCCAATCAATACAAAAGGAATTGAAACACCATTCAAGATTCATCCCAAAAAGATATTGTTCAATTTAAAATAAATTTATATTGACTACTAGATTGTAACACACTCTACTAGATAATGGAGTGACTAGGGATGATGATAGAGTGATTAGGTATGAAGAGTGACAATGAGGGAATTGTTAGGGACATTAAGGAATGAGGAAAGATGAGGAGGGGTGATTAGGGATGATTAAGGATGATGAGGGTTGATGAGGGAGTGATTAGGGATGATGATGGGTACAATGAAGGATGATGAAATATTTAATAGGGATGATAAGAAATGATTATGGTTAATATGGGGGTTATTAAGAATGACAAGGGATGATGAGAGTATGACTAGGGATGATGAGAGAGTGATTATGTATGATTATGTTTGATTCCCTAGAGTGTTTAGGTATGATAAATGATAATGAGGGATGATGAGGTATGATGAGGGAGTGACTAGTGATGATGAGGGTTGATGAGGGAGTGATTAGCAATAATGAAGGATGATGATAGACAATGAGGGAGTGATTAGGGATAATGAGGGACAATAAGAACTAGTGAGGGAATGAATAGGGATGATAAGAATGAATATGAGGTTTGATGAGGGAGTGATTAGGGATGATGAGGATCAATAAGGGAGTGTCTTATGCGAATTTGGAGTGCTATAATGTGACTTTATTCTACATGACTTTGTAATAATACATGAGATTGGAATTGAAGAATGCATGGATTGACCATCTATCTAACATTTATTTTAAAGTGTAGTATATTTTTAGAATTAATTTAAAATAAATGTTAGATATATGGTCAAATGGAGTCTATTAGGGTTATTAGCTACATTCATGTCAAGTATAAGTTATCGTATCATGATTATAGGTAGATGTCATGTATGAGTGAATGCATACATATATGTAATAGGTATGCGATAGATGTCATGTATGAGTGACTGTATCATGACTATATGTATGTTAAAAGTTACATGATATAAGGTAGTCATTTATGTATATTGATAGACCCATTAATTGAAAAACCCATAAATTATTTAAGAATCTGCCTTCAAGCTCAGGTATTCCATTGGGTAGGGCATACTCAAGTAGGTAAAGTAGGTAGGGCATGCTCAATTAAGTGAAATATGGGGACATAGTCAATTTTATATATCTATTACTTATGTAATATGATTTTTAACCTCATTTTTCATTCTATCCTCTGATCCTAAAATTCTAAAAACTAAGTATTGGCTGGAATGACACTAACTTCTAAATGGTAACTCCTACAGCTCTGTAATCAATTTTAAGAAGATTTTGAATGGCCATAATTTATTATATTTAGTAAAATAAATTTAATAAATATTACATTTTATATTATTATAATTAAAATTTATTTTACTAAATATATCCTTGTAAATAAAATACATCTAATTACAAAATAGTAAATAAAATACATGGGTTTGAACCATTTAATTGCAAACCAAAAAAAACAAATACATGACTTGAAAAAAATTGCACTCCAAAAGGGCATACACCCTTTGCAAAGGGCGTACACCTATTAAAAATTTCAATTTTTTTGTTTTCCCTCCAAATATACCTTGGGCATAGGCTTGGAGAGGTCTGAACCTACCTTGAAACTAGTCATGGAGTATCCCACTTAATTTCTAAGAAATTTAGGTGTTTTTTCCATCTTTGTCCACACATCTGATCAGGTAGATTTTATTTAAATGTCTTTTTCATATTTGTCCACACATCTAATCAGGTAGCTTTTATTTTATATGTGTGTGTGGGTTTGTAGAGGAGAAAGTTTAGTTTTAGAATATAGTTTATAAGTATTACTTAATTTATACATAACATACCTCATTATTATGATGCGGGGGAAGGGGAGTACGGACGCGGACGCGGGCCTGAAACCCTCTCCCCTGCAGATGAATCTGAGCTTGTCTTTGGCTAGATCTCGACCCTTTGAGGGTGGGATCTTGGGTACAAAGGCGCGGTGGTGGAAGCTTCATCTTTTTGCGCAGTTCAGCTCCTCTACCTCTATTTTTCGTCTGTTGGCTATCGTGCCGACCATTACCCAGATCTGAGCGGGTCACTGTTTCTTTTTGGAGATATCTGGATAGCCAAGGCGGTGGTTCCCTTGGGAGTGGGGGAGATCTTTGCAGATGCTTGGGTGTATGGGTTGGGTGGTCGTGGCAATGGGTCTGGAGGTAGGGTCTTTGCTGGCGGTGTTGTCTGCTTTGGGCAGTACATTGGTATGCGGTACTTAATGTAGATCTATTTTTTTGCGTGTTTTTTCTACTTTGCTTTGTTCTGCCAGCTTGGGTATGGAATTTGGGTGGGCTCTCTTACCCGAGTTGGACGGCCATCCTGTTCTGGTGTGCGAAGTTTTTATGGTTGCATGGGGGAAATTCTATTTCCTCAGAGGTTGGTGTTTATGCCACGGCACCCTGTGTAGGGAAATTGGAGGATCCTAAGCCGTGGAAGAGCCCTGCTCATTATTTTGATGGGTTTGCGGTTCTGCCTTTGCTATTTTAGCACTTTCAGGATGTATGCCTGGTTCTTTCTAGGTTTCAGGTCCTTGTAAAACTTGGGAATCTTTTATTGGTTTATTTGTTGGTTTCAGGTCCAAGTAAAACCTGGTTTACTTACCATTTTTTGGTGCATTTGCCTCTTAAGGCATTTTGTAATGTTTATCTTTCTGATTCTGTACAGGGTTTTGGGGCCCCTTCAAAACCTGTTTTTACCTTAATCTAAAACATACCTCATTATGGACTATTTAAATATCATCACAAATTCCCCTATAAAGTTTTAAATATTAATCAAAAGTTCATAAAATTTATTCTCAACAATCTACACATTATCAACTATGCTTTAAAAACAAAATTGATTTTCATCAAGTTAAGGTCAAAAAGTTGTGTTCGTACACTTGCATTTTCAATTTTCCAATTATCTTGACTAGTAAAATTATTTTAAAATTATATATATAATAAATAATTAATAAAAAATATTCTCAATAATATTCAAAATTTCACGTATCTATATATGAAATTCCATACAAAAATTCAATTGTTTACTCAAAAAAAGTGTGTTTGTACACATGCACTCCTTATATTTTTATAAAAAATTACCAACCTATTGTCAAAAATAGATCTATTTTATGCACTTTTATCATCTGGATATTGCAAAAAATTATATATTTAAAAACTACATTCAAAATTTCATAATTCATTTTTTTATGTCATTGTCAAATTCCTTTTCAAAGTATATCTAACATTCTCTCCAAGTTCAACTATTGTTATTTTTTAAAAAAAGGTGTCGCTTTATGCCCCCCCTTTTTTCCCCCATTATCATACATCTACCCATCCATGAGGGAGAATCCAAGTTCAAGTTGGCTAAATTTTAAACCCACAGAAGTTAGTTTGAAATCCTAAGGATGAATGAAGATGAGACCATTGCAACCTAGCTATTGAGGGTTGATGAAGTGGTCAACATCATAAGAGGCCTAGGTGAATAATTGAAAGAGTCTATTGTTGTTCAAAATGTATTCAGATATCTAACTTGTAATTTTGATTCTAAAGTATCTGTTATTGAAGAGATGCAATATCTAGATAGGCTAGATATGGATGGACTTCATGGCACCCTAACATCCTATGAGATGAAGACAAGTGATGCAAGACCTATAAAGAAGGAAGTTGCATTCAAGGTAGAAAAGAATTCAAAGGAGAAGAAGACACAAGGTAATAAAATCAAAAAAAATTATGAATCATTATATTGATGATGATGAGTTGATATCTATGTTTGTAAGAAAGTTGAAAACTGATTCAAGTAAATACAAGGGTAAACTGCCCTTCAAGTGTTTTAATTATGAAGAAATTGGACACTTTTCTAACAAGTGCCCTTATAAGCATAATAAAAATGATGATGAAGAGCATGATGAAGGTCATGAAGATGACAAGAAGTCCTATAGGTCTGATATGAGCAAGAAAATTTTCAAAAATTATGATGACAAGAAGTCTTTCAAAAACAAAATAAGCTTTTACACCAAGGAAGATTGCAACTCATATGATGAGAGTGAGAAAAATGATTTTGAGAGTGACCATGAAGGTGATGGTCCTAATTTCAATGAATTTCTCTTCATGTATAAGGAATAAATTTGTTCAAATCAAGAAGATTCCATGTGATTTGGAGGTATTGTTGGTGATTCAGATGAAGAAAAAGATGAGGTGGACTTTGAGGCTGATTTAATGAATTCTCTAGAAGAACTGAAGATGGTAAAGAAAAAAATAAGGTGATGAGGTCTCTTGTCAAATATTATGAGGATCAAATCATTTTTTTTTAAGAAATATCAAGAAACAACTACAAGGAATAAGAAGAAATAGTCAAATAGGTGGACTCAAATTAAGAGTGTGACTACAAGCCTAAAAGCTAAAGAAGAAGAATGTGTCAGGTATGTAACTAAAGTGGATTCCTTGAGACCTGAGTTGGATCAAGAATCAAGTAAGGTAAGTCCTTTATGAAGTTTGAAAAGAGTACCAATGATCTAGACAACATCCTGAGTAGTCAAAAGACTTCTAATGACAAGACAGGTCTTGGTTTCAATGAATACCAAAAGAACAAAACTAATGTGATCAAGGAGAATCAGACCTTAAAGGTCAATGGTCAATCAAGGATTGATGGTGCTAGGAAAATGAAGACTAATCCTATTAGGTAGTATAATAATATAATGTATGCTAATCATTTTAATGGCTATTATTATTAATGTAACCAATTTAGTCATAAAACAAGGCATTGTAGAAGACCCTCTAAGAATGAATATGCATGAAACTATGAGGAGAATCATCAATAAAGATGTATGTGTAATGGTGTGTTTCTACTAAGAGGAATAGTGTGTTTTAATTTTTTAAATTTTGGTTATAATTAAAACTTTTGTAATCATGGATTCTCAAGTCAAAACAAGAATATGGAGGCCCCTAGAGTGCAAGAAAGAAGACAAGGCAGTGAATGGAGACCAAAGGTAGATAAGGTGAGTGATGATCAGTATGTAAGTCTAAGTGGACTATTTGCCATGATGGAGCATAGTTTAGATGTAAAGGAGTGCCAATAATTATCCTTATCATCTTAGGTTGTGGATGAAGGATTCAAGACAAGTAGACCAAGTCAGAATGTTGTTCGAATGTAGATTGAAGACATGAAGCCAAAGAGGCTATTCAAGCCTAAGAGGATCATGAAGAAAGTTCAGTCTAGTGAGTACATGGAGATCTGGAAATCTCTTGAGTTTATGTTGTTTTATTACCCTAGAGAAGAGATGAATCCATTAGGCTTCATGGAAGCACTCAACTAGTGAAAAAAATCATGAAGGATGCTTGGTCTTAGGGGAGCTTTGTATTTCTTATTTTAGACCCAAAGTTTAGTCAATAGTCTACTACAGGTGTGATGACAAGAGATGGGTTACAAAGCATTTGTATGATGGATTGATTAAACCAAATCACATTCATGATAATGTCTAAATACCTAATGGAGATAAGGGGGTCCAAAAATGCTCCAAGAGTAGGTGTGTTTGCCAAGAAGATCTCTAGCAGTCATGAAGAAATTTGAGTTATGGATTGGTCTACAAGATCAATATGTTCATTAAGTCAGTTGGTTGTGAGCTTGTTATGTGTTGAGTTGTTGACACATACACACACACACACACACACACACACACACACACACACACACACACACACACACACACACACACACACACACAGAGAGAGAGAGAGAGAGAGAGAGAGAGAGAGAGAGAGAGAGAGAGAGAGAGAGAGAGAGAGAGAGAGAGAGAGAGAGAGAGAGAGAGAGAGAGAGAGAGAGAGAGAGAGAGAATGATCTTGTTTAGAGAGAAAAGGTTTGTTTTTATAGGTGTAAGGATCAGTTAGTTGTCAAGAGTTGACCCTTTATCATTAATGTAAAAGGGGAAGAAAAGTTCTAATTTGAGAAAAAGGTTAGTTTGAAGAGATCCAACTTGGGGAGATGAAAATTATCATCTTTATTTAAGTGTTTGACATCAATTACAAAGGGGGATATTATTGAGGTATGTTCCTATTTTTGATGTTATGGCATAAATATTGTCATTGATGTCAAGGTCAAGATGGATGTCATTAATGTCAAAGTCAAATTTGGTGTCATGCATAGTGAGTGGTATGTGACAAGGAGTCTTATGACAAGAGAGAATTTGAAGGAAACCTTTTATCTATCTATTGAGAGAGAAT